>JAVJIF010025750.1:0-68963 GCA_038442645.1 Agave tequilana | reverse complement strand
GGCACCCAACTAGATAATTGTGCTAGTTCTTCAAATGATGATCATGCTATGGATGCACATGTTTTAAATGAAGGACCTATTCATGTTTTGTGAAAAATTGCTCTCAAAATACAAATCTTTAAAAAATAAGAGTTTTGAATTAAAAGAAGAAAATAAAAATTAATTTTCAAACTTGATTTGAGTTTTGCAAGAAAAGTTGAGATTTCAAATGAGGGGCTCATTGAAATCCCACTTGACATGCCTTGAAAGAAAATGAATCTTTGAAAATAAAAATGACTTTGATATAGTTTTGGAGAAAAATAAAGTTTTATCTTCGAAACTAGATTTTGTTGTAAAGAAAATAATTCTTTGAAAATAAAATTGCTTTAATTTCAAAAAAATTAGATTTTGTGTTCAAATGAAAATTTTTCTTTGAAAAATGATTTGGCTTCCCATTCTTGTCATAATTCCATTGTTATACCTTCTATAGATAAGAATGCATGCTCTACTTCTTCTTCAACAATTAAAAATGATATTTACATGTTGAAAAAAGTGTAGATTGTTTGGGCTCACTTTGAGCCATTGTGCCTTGAATCACAAAAGGTTAGAATCCATGTTTCAGAAGAAGACATGCTCCACATATGCATGCATACCATTCACAGCATACACGTGCTTATCATGTTCACACACATTACACGGTATGCTAATGTGTACACATTTTGGACGTACGGAATACCTTGCAAAGTTTTTTTATGAGAGAATACATAATTCAAATTTTGCAAATAGATATATTTGAGTTTAGGAAAGGTGCTAAGCCCCTTAAACCCAACAAAAAAATTTGCAGATACAAAAATCACTCTTATTATATTTGATGTAGGTGTGGGCTCTCACTTGACATGAGAGCAAATGGTGCGTTAATGGTGTATGCAATCCGAGCCTAAAGATCATATTTTTAGATGCATCACTTTCAAGGGATGTTTGGTGGGAGGACCACCATGTTTTTAGAGACCTAAAAATTGATTCATTGATTTTGGTAACTATCTCTAACTCCCATTTTTTTTTTACATGCTTTCATATGAATGCTTTTAGCATGTTGTGTTTTAATGCTCATTGTGTTAAATGCAATGTTATTAGACATGCGATATACGTAGATAGTCTTTAAGATTCACACCCATGTTCATATGGACTTATATATATATATTTTTTTTGTGTTCTCACTATAGTTTAGCTATTGTGTATAATCCTAGTTATAAAACATGTGCATTTACCTGATGATCATGTTTATTTTTGTTTTTGTATTTCATGTTTTGATTACATGTTTAGATGAAACTTTATTAAACTTGTGTTTATACTTGTACAACTAGTAAGCCATATTTATTTATCATGTATTTGTACTTTTGCTCATTTGTACCCATTGGATTTACTTGTATACCTTATTTTTGATGACTCTTGCATCTTTACTTATTTTTCCTATTTTTGTACATATTTTCATAAAAATATGTTTAGTTTCGTGTATATATATATTTTGCCGAAAACTAATAGATATACATGTCTATCCTAGAGTCACTTGCTTTTCATGCAATTTTTTTTATGGACTCGTTTATATTTGGGATATGTATGGATACTTTTAGTTCTGACTAACATACTTATATTCTTGAAGCTTGTTTAGTTTTTGATAAAAATTAAATTTTTTGAGTTTTGATTGAGCTTCAATGCCTTATTTCCATGATTTTGTTGATTACATGATTTTTGTACACTCTATATATTTTTTGTTTACTCATGATTTTTTTCATGAACCTATATATATGTTTTTATTGCTTTTTAAGTATCAATTCTCATGTACTTTTCATATTTTATAGATACATTGAATGTTTTATTAGTTACTTGAAGGACTTCGTACTATTTTTTCAAATCATCATAAAACTAGTTTTATTATTCTTCAACTTGGTAGAGTTTTAAATATGTTTAAATATTTTCGAATCATATTTTTAAAAATTCCTACCAACTCAAGGCGGATGGTTGGGCGACCATACCTTGTGTACCTTAATGACTATCTTTTATCATATACATGAATAGGGTGATAGGTATAAATAATACATGAGTTTAATGATAACTCCTTCTGTAGATACTCATATTTTATTTTCCTATATATGTATGCACCAAATTTCAAGTGATATTTTCATACATACATATATATGATTTTTATTGTGCTTAGTTTATAATGTCTTTACAACATTTTAAAGCACAAAAGTTTTATGCTAAGCTTGATTAATTTTAATATTTATTGGCATATATACAAGCTTATGCCTTAATTACAATTGATATTTTTGATATCAAAATGCACTTCATGTTTCACTTACATTTGTATCAAAATGTACTTCAGTTATGAAATATAGATAATTTTTTATGAAAATTTATTTTGTATACTCATGTTTTTTTGTATAGATCATATCTAAATTGTTTTGATCTGATACATCCATATAAATATTTTTTTGTACTTTAGACATACATGTCATTCATACATTTTGAAGCACAAATTATTTCTTGCTAAGCTTGATTAAGTTCATAATGTCAATTATTTTTCAACTGGTATCATTTACAGCTTATGCATTATTTTTCTTAGTATTTTATAAAGGGGAGAAAATCTAGTTTTATCTTTCAATTAGTTTTTATTTTCAATTGTATCTTATTCTCACTCTTTATGATGAAAAATACTTTATTTTGATATATGTTAACATTTTTAAAATTGGTATCAATAATTTTAAATTGGTATTATTCTCAATTTGATTCTTTATTGCAATGGTTTATGCAAATGAAAAAATTTGATTTTAGTGTTTACCTAAAAATCATTGCTTTTCTTTCAATTGATATCATGTCCTTCTATTGGTATCAATTGGTAAAAAGATTATTTTACTTTCAATTAGTTTCTTTCAATTGATTGTTTATTATTGGTATCAAAATTTTATTTCAAAATATGTTTTGTTGGTATGGCTTAATTATCTTCACCTCTTTGGTTGATTAATGACAAAAAGGGGAAGAAAGATTTTGGATTATATATACAATTTTTTTAAGTATTTATGCTATATATATTTATATATATCTTATTTTTTATTTGGTATCTTGAGCTACATTGTATATCTTTCTATATTTATGATTATGCGTAAGTTAAGAGGGAGGTTCTGTAAAGCATATTCTTAATTTATGCATATATAACCTTATAAGTTTTATCATTATAAAAAAGGAGGAGATTGTTGACCCAGAGTCTTTCAACTTAGTGATGACTAACTTATGAGATTATTTTACTAATGATCTTGTGTTTAATAAGTTTCAAATATTGATAAAGATCTTAATAGGTAATTAGCTTCAACAAAAGATTTAAAGTTAGTTTTGGAGCTAACACTTGTTAGATTTAAAAGCTCGTGCATTAAGACAGCATCTAGCACTCTATTATAGTCAAGAACTTTGGATCGTGTTTGAATCGAGTCGGCTTGGAGGAGAAGTTCTATAAGAAAACTTCAGTTTGTTTAGTTTTTTTTTGTTTCTAAATCTTATGTACAGATAGACTAGTGTTTGATATGCTCAGTTCACACACACTCAACTTTAATAGTTTTTGGTTTTCGGTTTAACTGATTTTGAATTTTCAAGAATATATCTTTAATTTTCATGAATAGATGGAATCAAAAGTAGTTTACATGGTTTATATATTATAGTGGATTCATCCATATACATTATTTGGTTCATAATGTTTAGAAACTTATTCTGATGTATTTCTAGTTCATAGTTTCAGTTTTGTTTTTAGCAAAAACTTAGTTTTGATTAATGTCAAAAATATAGATATATCTTTTAAATGTGTATTAGATTTTATCCATATATAGTTTTGGAGAAAATGATTTTTATTTCAAAATTCAAGTTTTAGAAAATATTGTTTTTTGGTTTAAGCTAAATTTCATATCACAAAAATAGTCCAATTGTTTAAAATATGAGCTGAATTTTAGTCTCACATATTTGTTCTTCAAATATCTATAAGAACAGATTTTTTATAATTTTATGTGATTTTATGGGATTTTATAGTATTAAAAGACCAAGTTTTTCAAACCTATAAACCCTGGCTGAGGGCTGCTAACGGTCGACCGACCGGTCGATCGAAGCCTGGCTCGGTTGACCGATGTGCACAGAAGTGCACAGGCTTTAACGGTCGACCGGGCGGTCGACCGTTCCAGAGAGTCTGCTCTCTGAAAATGGCCCCGTCGACCGACCGGTCGACCCACCAGAGAGTTCACTCTCAGGTTCTAGCCACGGTCGACCGGGGCGGTCGACCAAAAGGCATATTGCCTTGGGGCAGTCAACCGCCTAGTCGACCGACAGCCCTAACGGTCAAAAATTTGATCGTTGACTGGTCGACCGACGGGTCAGTTTTGACCTGACCTGGACTCCTACAACTATATTTTCAGACCCTATAAATATGGGTCCTTTGAGACCAGTTTTAACTAAGATTTTTTAGAGCAAATTTTCCATCTTCTTAAGGGTTTTCAGCAAATTTTCAAAACAAGTTTTTGTGCCTAAAATTCTCTAATCTTTATTTGTTCCAAAGTTTTTGAAAAATCAAAGAAAACTAATATTGGGAATTCTAGTTTTGTTCTTCATTTCTCTATCTATTAAGAAATTTTTTCCAGGAGTTTTTCTTTGTGTTTTATTTTCCAAAGCACTTTGTTTTTCTTACACTTAAGCTATCAATTTTATACCTATCTATAGGATCTTGTTTTTTGTGAGAAAAATTGTTAGTAATCTTTTAAATCACCAGGAGAGAGTTTCTGATCATTGGATCACAAAATTGTGAACTTTTTTCTTTGCTTTGGCTTTAATGCCTTTCTTCTTATGTAGAGGTGGTTTGTAAGTTGTAATTCCTCGGTGGAGGTCCCTTTGTGGAAGGTCCGGTGTGCACATAGTAGAAATCTTTCTGTGTGAAGACGGGAAGGTAGAGCAGTAGCTCGAACCTTGAAACATATCTCGGTGTGTGTGTGTTTGATACCACTATCTCTCAACTCTATCTCTCTTATATCTGTGTAGCTTTACATTGTTCATATTCATATAGATATTGTTTGTTATGTGCCCACTACACTTGTGTTTCACCAAGAAAGCTTATTAAAGCACCTCAACTCTTAATCTAGAGAAATTTAGAGGAGTAGTTTCAGAGCCCTTCACAGAAATTCGGGCTCACTCTTGGTTACAAATAGTATGTTTACAATTAAGTTTTTAATTCCACATCATTTGTCCTGGATTAGCTGGTACACCTATTCACCCCCTAGATGTTTTTCAATAACTACATGAAGCTTCTTGCGGATTTAGCTAACGTGAATGTGGTGATCGAGTCGGACAAAGCGTTGATTCTTTTAGTTCTCTTCTTGAAGAGGACTATGAGAACTTTCTTCTCGCCCTAATCAATGATAAACAATCTCTTAGCTACAATAAAGTTTCTTCTTCTCTTGTAAATCATGAATTGAGATGAAAGGATAAAGATTTCTCATAAAATACATCGCCAGAAGCGTTGACAGTAAGAGGTAAGAGTTTTAGTCGAAATAGTAAAGGTGATCGTAGAAGATCAAAGTTCAGAGCAGATTTTAGGTATCTGAAGAAGAAGCAGTGTGCCTTCTGCAAATGTTAAGGCACTAGAAGGTTTACTGCCTAAGGATCAAGGATAAAAAGAAGAATAGAAGATCGAGGCCAATCTCGCACAGTTGACTAGTATAAGGTGGTACTTCACAAGTAGGTGGATCGAACTCAAACTCTTTGGTATTCTCGTTCTTAGTCACTACTCCTACTATTGGCTACTCAGGCAATTTTGAGTGAATATTGGATACTGTAGGCTGTTAAAAAAATTACTGATGACACGCCTCAAACGTGAGCCTCGCGCCAAACGCGAAGGTCACATTTCATCCCAAACGTGAGTCTCGCGCCTAATGCGAAGATCACATTTCATCGCATACCAAGTCTCGCGCTTAATGCGAAGATCACATTTCAATCACATACGCGAGTCTCGAACTTAACGCGAAGGTCATATTACAATCCCAAATGTGAACTTCACACTTCATAAACAAATGCAAGGGTCGCGTTCCTTCTTCGAACGTAGTCCTCAATCAAGGCCATTTCTCAACATCAAATGCAGGCCTATGAGCTCCGTGTTTTCAATATCACCTCACATCAAATGCAGGCCTGTGAGCTCCGTGTTTCAATATCAACGTGAGCTTGCGAGCTCTACATTTCTGATGTAACTGATAGCCACAAGACTGGGTCAGTTACACCCTAATATTGCTCTAAATAGCTATAAAAAGCTATAAAAAAATCCCAAGAAGAAATATAGAAGAAGAGAAAGAGAAAAAGAAAGAGAAGAGAGGACTCTTGAAAACTTGTGCAAAAAGCTAACAAGTTCATTCAATCGTACAAGTTCTCAGTTAACGAGCCGAGTTGGGAGATTGATCTTGGATCTTTTTGCACTCTTTTTCAGAACTCTGAATAAAGTATGAAATTTTAAACAGTAGCTGTCACTCTTCATCACCAAATGAATAACTTGCACTAAACAAAGGGGAGATTCATCATTCTTCCCTCTTTTATAATCAGATATTGATCCATTGTAATTCTCCTTTTAATCAATTAAAGATTTTTACATCAAATTTCTAAGAACGAAAGATGGCAACTCCATTGGGGAACTTTTCTCTACCGACGAGAAATTTCAGAAACTCTGATACCCCTTGTTGGAATCCAAGCAATAGAAAAAACAACACACCAGAGAATAATTGCTAATTGCATGAATAAGCAAACAAGGGAAGAAAGAGAAAACATAAGAATTTAACGAGGTTAGGCAATTGCCTACACAATCGGGTGGGGGGGATAGAAATCTTATTAATCAATTAATTACAGGATACAAACAATGGGCGCAACACCCCTCTTTAAATAACCAGGGAATTCCTGAAGAAAAGGAAACAACCAATCTGAATTCGGATCAGAAATGAACCCAGAATCAAAATGGGAAAGTGCTAGAAAATGCAGAGAACCTACATCAAGGTTGGTCGGGTCGGTCGGCCGCTAGGCAAACTTATAGAGAGCAACTCTCTATTGTATTTTGGGCATTATAGTCAGTCAATCGGGTTGGTCGATCAACTTTTTTAACTGCTACTTCTGCTTTCCTCTGGGCGGTCGACTGAGCGTTCGACTGCACTTTCTTTGTGCATGTTGTGCATGGCCGATCGACTGACTCTCTGTCTTCATCTAAGACTTGGGCTTCTACAAGTACCGTTGAACTTCAATCTCCGTGCTTTCTTCTCAATAAATTAAAAAACTCTACTAATAAGATTTTACACTCTTTCCCATAGAATTTAGGGAGCTGATAGAGAATTTAGCTCTGATAGAGAAGTCACACATTTAAATAATTTGTGGATACCAATAGATGTGAATTATCCATCTGATTTATCAAAAGTGAATTTTCATGTTAGAAGCCAGCAACTTTCAATTTGGTTCATCTCAATCATTTTTCTTTTGGTGATGTTTTATATCTATATAGAGGAAACAGAAGGTTCATATAGAAATGATCCAATTGCTATCCGTTTTAGTATTTGGATCTTGGCTCACTCATTCAGCATTAAGGTTTTCCTGTACCAACTTTATACGACCATCTATCTCAACTGACTAGTATCTATTTGAGAGAAAGGATCCATGGCTGACCCCTGAACTGACTAGTATCTTAATTGATGAGCTCAATGGAGAAAAAGGATTCATGTACCTGAACCTTTTGTGGTGTTGTTTTTGTTGTTGAGACTTAACACCTATTTGGAATTGGTTATTGTCATAATTATTTATGTAGCAATTCACATAGTCAGCTTTTGTACCAGAACAAAAATACTGTATAATTATTTCTTGACAACAATAAATGATGCGAACGTGTATACATGTGTGAAAATTAGCAATAAAACATTCAAATTATGCTCACTAATATGAAACCATCGTTGATAGAAAAAGATTAAAACTAAAAATTTAACAAATGTTGATCAAATAATATGCATAGGCTAATTAATATCAATTCAAGAATATACTAACAATATTATTTATATCACGCATGCAAAAGGTTCTACTACTAATAAAAAAAATTATGAAATTAATGAGAAGCAAATACACACAATCTCATGTTTGTGGACAGTATACTAGAAATAACTGATCGAGATTAAAAACATATCTATTGAAAATCACATTTACCTCAGTGTCTTAATGATGTCTATAGATGTGTAGAGGTCGTCTCCACGAATGCAATATTCAAATCATGCATGATTTTTCGTTAAAGCATTCAAGGTTCATTTTCAAACAATATCTCTCTCATTCAGAATTCAAATCATGCATGATTTGAATTCTGAATGAGAGAGATATTGTTTGAAAATGAACCTTGAATGCTTTAACGAATCTGTTTTTACTATAACAGTGGCAGTAATGTAGCAGTAGTGATACTGTAGCAGATTACTGTAGCGAATATTGTAATGGGTTGCTGTAGCAATATTGTTTCCTTGATTTTTCTTCTATTGGAGATGAAGAATCGGTGGTGATAATTTTATCATTTAAGAATTTATCAACTTGACAGGCTGTATATGGCAAAATACCTGGTAGTGGTGAAAAGAAGGGGCTCTCGAGAATAGGCTCATGGAAGGCTCATCAACTAGTGAGATAACATTTATAAGATCTTATAATCCATTAAGTAGTCAATTAAGTAGAATTGATGCCAAAATCTATAGAAAGATCCATAACATAAATATTATCATTCAATTTCATCAAGATTTGAAATGGATCAGAACTACAAGCATGCCAATTTTGAACATCACCAACATTAAAAGTATTTAATCTATTCCTATCATTAGCTCGTATTCTATGGTTATCGTTGTTTTTGTACAATTTTATCACTGATCTCTATGGGTTGTTCCTGCATATGTGATGCAAAAGATGTTGTAGATAACATGTAGACTTACTGACTTAACACTGACCGATTATGGGATAAGGTCTGTAGAGAATTTGATTTAGTAACTAACATAGGCCAAAAGAGAGAAGGAGATTGGTTCGGCAGTATGTAGTCTATCTAAAAAATTATTGAAAACTAAGCCTCAAAAAGCGGGGCCTTATGCCATATACGGGTCGCATTTCAACCCAAACGCGGATGTCGCACTTCATCAACAACGCGAAGGTCGCGTTCTTTGGTAAACACGAAGGTCATGTTATTTCTTCAAAGTGTGGACCTCAGGGTCGCGTTTTAACTTCAAAATGCAAGCTTGTATAGCTCCGTGTGTTCAACACAAATGCGAGTCTGTGAGCTCTGCGTTTCAACG
The DNA here is from genome assembly GCA_038442645.1 of Agave tequilana. NCBI lineage: Eukaryota > Viridiplantae > Streptophyta > Magnoliopsida > Asparagales > Asparagaceae > Agave > Agave tequilana. The sequence goes on along the minus strand of JAVJIF010025750.1, from coordinate 59,628 downwards.
CTAAAGCGAGGGTGCGCGTCCAACGCGAAACCACATTTCTACTGTAACAGACACTAATTAACTGGACCAATCAATGCACTTTCTTTTCACGTAATGGAGAATAAATCTCCATTTGGAGAGATTTAAGGGGTCAGTTATACCCCAAAAATATCAATAATAGTTATGAATACCGAGGGAGAAGGGGTGGAGCAGCTTAGAGGTTCAGACTTCAAAACGAGAGGATTCCTGTTGGAAAAAAACCTCTTTCCAAACTTTTTAAGTTCAAATTCTGTAATCTCTTTGAGATTTTAGCCACTGATTAAGGTTTTATACATTACCAGTATACTTTCAGCGAGAGAAAAAACATTCAAAGATCAAGCTTCAGGTTTAGCTCATCAACGTAGAATAAGAATCACCCTCCGCCGCTACACAAAGAACCTGACACTAAACAAAGGGAAGATCAACCATTCTTTTCTCTTTTGTAATCAGATTTTTGATCCATTGTAAACTTTTTGAAAGTAATTAAAGATTTTACAAGCACAATTTTCTGAGGAACAGAAGATGGCGACTCTGTGGAAGAGTGTTTTCTCTACCGATGAAAAGGTCGTAGTACAAGCCCTTCTCAGATCAATCATCGAATAACTCATCATCGAATTCACTAAGGGGCTATTTGGATTCAAGGAAGTGGGTGGAAGTGAGGAAATAGGAAAGTGTTATTTTTCGCTTCAGCTGTCCATCCAAACATTGAAAAGAAAAATGAGAAAAACCCTTTTCTTTTCTCTTTTCCCTTTTACACAACTATTTCTTCACTAAGGTGCTACAGTTAATTTTATGGTCATATAAATCTCATTTATAATAAGTTGTAACTCAAAACAGTTAATTTTGTGGTCATATAAATCGCACTTGCATTCTAATTATAGTCTAATTTTTTATAATTAATTTTTATTTTAATATTATTTTACGATCAACTTTATGGTCAACTTTTTCACTCTCATTTCCATAATACTAACCAAATATCGGAAAACACAATATACTTTTTCACTTTTACTTTCCAACTACGAACCGAACGCCAAAAAAGATACACATATATTCACATTTTTCAAAAGAAACAAAAACTCTACTTCCCACTTCCTTACTTACACCCACTTCCTTGAATCCAAACAGCCCCCAAGAGAAGTTTGAGCAACTTCTCTCTGTTGGCTTAGAGGCCCGTCACTCTAGTTTTGATGATGATTAACTCATATAGTTATAGTTTACTAATAATCTTGTGTTTAAATAATTTCAGTGATTGACCAAGATATTAATAGGTGTTTAGCTTCAACAAAGGAGTTTTGGGAGTTAACACATGTTGATTCAAGAGCTCAAGCGTCAAGATCGCATCTAGCACTTGGTTAGAGTCAAGCTCGTTGGATCACGTTTAGATCGAGTCGACTTGTGGACGGAGTTCTACAAGAAGACCTCAATTTGTTTAATTCATGTTTAGATCTTGCGTAAAGATAGATAGTATTAATATGCTCAAGTTCACATACACAAAAAAGTTTAATGTGTGTTTTCGGTTTAATCGATTTTGAATTTCATGCCAAAAATATAGATATATATCTTATATGTATATTGGATTCTATCCATATACAATATACTTTCAAATTTGTTTCAATATCTTATTTTTGTATCCATATGAGTTTTGGAGAAACGATTTTTCATTTTAAAATTCAAGTTTTGGAAAATACGGTTTTTGTTTAAAGACAAATTTTTCATATCACAAAATAGTTCAAATTATTTATAATATGGGTTGAATTTTAATTACACATGTTGGTATTCAAAGATCTTATAAGAACTTATTTTTATGGAATTTATGTGATTTTATGAAATTTTATGAAAATTAAAAAGACAAGTTTTCAATACCCTAAATCCCTAGCCAAACTGACTGGCGGTAGACTGAACCGGTCGACCGGACCAGTGGTCGGTCGACCGACACGGTCGACCGATGTGCACTAGGACGTGCACATGGCAAGCCAACTCAGCCGGTCGACCGCGCAGTCGACCGACTGAAAGCACCCCACTCTCGGGTAGGGACCGGTCGACCGGGCGGTCGACCGGAGGCACAATGGTCATAAATATAACCGTTGCGCCGGTCGACCAGGCGGTCAACCGGAAGGTCAATTTTGACCTTTCCAGACTGTCAACGGGCAGATTTTTGAGAGGCTATATATATGCCTTCTTTGAGCTGATTTCAACATGATTTTAAGAGCAAATTTTTCTATCTTCTTATGTGTTTAACAACAAGTTTTTAAAGTGTTTTTGTGCCAAAAGATTTTATCTTTATTTATTTAAAGTGTTGGAAATTCAAAGAAAAAGAGTGTCTTTGGGAAATTATTTTGATCTTCATTTCTATCTCATTCTAGAGTTTTTCTCAAGTGTTTTTCTTTGTTATTTGTTTTCCAAACATTTTATTTCTCACACTTGAGCTATCATATCTATCCTATTTATAGGATCTTTGTTTGTGAGAAAATTGGTTTGTGTTTAATGAGACCACCAAGAGTTATAACCCTTCCTTTGCTTTTGCTTTGTGCCTTTCCCTCTAAGTGTAGAGGAGATTGTGCAATTGCGTTTGTGGCTACCCCTCTAAGTGTAGAGATGATTGTAGTTGTTTGGCTTAGTGCCTTATTCCTCTAGTATGAGGTGATTGTTATTTAGCTTATTCTCCATCCCTCTAGTGAGAGGTGATTGTTGTAGTACCTTACTCTTGTGTAGAGGTTGTTGTTGTCTGAGAGAGGAGTTGTGTACTCCAAAGTTGTATTATCCAAATCCTCAGTAGAGGTTCCTTGTGTGGTAAGTCCTGTGTGGACGCATTAGTGAAATCCTTCTGTGTGAAGGCGAGGACGTAGAGCAGTGGCTCGAACCTCAAACATATCTCGGTGTATACGATTATTTAACTCTCTCTTTTATACCTTGCATTATTTAATATTGTTCATATTATATATGCTTGGTATTGATTGTGTGCCTTACTAGTGTTGAACTAAGAGAGCTTTACATAACACCTCAACTCTTATTTAGAGAAATTTAGAGGAGTTAGTTCAGAGCCCTTCACCGGGAATTTGGCTACACTCTTTGGTTACACTAAGTGTGTTGCAATTAGTTTTTAATTCCTCATCATTTGTCACTAGATTAGCCATACACCCATTCACCCCCGCTCTAGATGTATTTTCAATTGGTATTAGAAACTACGCTCCTGATATTAGGTTTAACCACCTAGGAATGAGATCTTGGTTAGCTAATCTAATATTGCGTTTGCACACATATAGTTTATACACTCATAGATTTCATGACCCCTCCTATGTTGATGTTTCTAACATCGATGTATGGAAGATTAGGATGAGTGCTTATTTGAAAGCCCTAGGATTGCATGTGTACCTTGCTACTACCGAGAAATCCTATCTCGATAATAACAAGTATAGAGACCAATGCGCAAGCTCTTGAGGCACTTAGACAAGCATTAAGTAAAGAATATTTGTCTATGGTTTCTCATTGTAATTCAGCTTTTGCAGTGTGGAACACTTTGACTTCTTCCAAGCTCCAAATGATGAAATATGTGGAGGAGGACTCTAATGGAGATGAGTCCAACCAACCTTGCTACATGGTCCAAGGGAATGACTCCCTTGAGGTAAACTCGGACACCCATCTAGATGATTGTGCTAGTTCTTCAGGTTTTGATAGTATGGATATTGATACTTTAAATGAAGAGCTATCTTTAGCGTGTGAAAACTTACTTGAAAAATATCAAGTTTTGAAAAAGAAAAGTATTAAATTAAATAAAGAAATAATGACTTGTTTTCAAAACTAAGCATGATTTTGCAAGAGAGGGTGAAATTTCAATTGAAAGGGACTCATTGAAATCCCAACTTGACATTGCCCTAAAAAAATGAAATTTTGAAAATAAAAATGATTGCGACATTGTTTTGAAGAAAATGAAGTTCTATCTTAAAAACTTGATTTTGTTATAAAAGAGAATGAATCTTTGAAAATAAAAATTGCTTTAATTTCAAAAGATTTGGACTTAGTTTTAAATGAAAATAAACCTTGAAAAATGATTGTATTCCCATGTTTGTCATACTTCTGTAGATTCATCTTCTATTAACAACATGTTGCATGCTTCACCTCTTCTTCTATTATTGAAAATGATATATGTGTTTTTAAAGAAAAGTGTTGATTATTTGGGCTCCACTTTGAGCCAATGTGCCATGAACCACTAATTAGTCTCTAATTTTGTATATTTGTATCACATCTTCACATTAATTTCATATTAAATTCTGCTAATAAAGTTTTGCTTGCTTGATTCTAGGTCTATGGTGTGCAATGAAGAAGAAGACCCCAAATCACCATTTAATTGGTGATTAAAAGCCTATTAAAGATAGCCATTGACCTAGAGAGCTGATTCTGTAAAAACCAGTGGCTGCAAACCAGAAACCGGGCGTCAAAACTGACAGAAGACAAAAAGGGGCAGCGCGCGGCTCGAAGCGCCGCGCGCGGCCACTTTATGGCCGTGGTGCGCGCGCCGCTTCGGGCCAGGGTTTGTCCCCTGGCCCCCCTCTTCCCTGGTGGCTATAAATACCCCATGGGTTCCAGAGAAGCAAGATATACAGAGTTTTAGGGTAGTTTTCACTTCCATGTTGTTGTTTAGTTTAGGTTAGGTTAGTTCTTCTTCTTCCCATTGTATTTTCCATTTTGTTTTAGATCTTGTGTTAGGAGAAAGAGTGATACATGAGTGAATGCAAGAGTACTTCTTAATAGAAGGTGACAAACTATGAAAGGTGCTCTCTTTTACCTCTCTTTGTTTTCTATCTAACTTCTTTTACATGTGTAGCTAATCTTTTCTCTCATGGCACTAACTACTAACCACCAACTAGTTTAACTTCTTTTATGATAATCCACATGAATCTAATAGCCTCGTTTTGGCCTTGCTCTTGCAAGAGCCATTAATGGCTCATGATGATGGATCTAACACTCTAACTTCCTAACCACTAACAAGCTAACATTACTTTACTCCATGCTTACTCTTCTACAGTATTGATGGTTTAAGTGTAGCTTGCACTTGTTTGTTGAGTTGGGTTGTGATGAGTTACATATGGGTCATACTTTGAATAGCTCTTGAACCAAGGACTAGTGATGGCCAATGATACATGTGAGGCAACTATCACTAAGAGGTTAGCATGTTTGGTGGAGTCATTAGTAGTTAGTAGCCATGGATTTTCTTTCTTTTTCACTTTGATTTAGAAATATATCAAAAAATCACAACATATTCTTTTCAATGTTTCCAACTCCTTTGTGTTTCACCGTACTTCTCTTTTCATTCTTTATTTTCTTTCTTTTCATTCTTTCAAACTTTGAAGAACTTTTAACAACACGTGAATGAATCAACCGGTAAAGTTTCTATCGCCTCCCATCCTTATGGATTCGACTCGTTTTAGCCTCTATGCTATAACGGAAGTATCGAGGAAGCCAAAGCACACACACTTTAAATCTTCATTTCAAAACATACACTTTTAGTGCGCGGTTTTTCTTCCCGATCAAATTTTGGCGCCGTTGCCGGGGATGGGAACGGTTTGATTTCACAAGTTTGCTAACTTTTCTTCTTTGTTTTTTATTGTGCAGGTTAAAGTTTTAGCATTACAGAAGTCCACACTTGCTCAAGTGTGGTTGGGAATTCTTGTATATTTTTTTTGCTGCTAATTTTTTTATATTACCTGTACACTGTAAATAATTGTAAGAACTAAAATACAGAAATTGGATGCTTTAAAATGATTTAGACATTTGCATCTAGGCACGTGTCAATTTTATATTCCAATATACTGTATTTTATTCTTATGTTATTGATGGGATGTACATATGGCATTGCATATAGTATAGGACAACACTTCAGTGATTACTCGCTTTTTTTTGTGTTCATGCTTATCTATATTGCACACTTGCACAAATTTAATTTAAGGGCAAAACCCAATCCAACATAAGGTGGGGAAGTCATTACCCTCCTTAGCCCAAAAATCACCTCCCCACTCACACAACCCAAGCCTTAATAAAGATTGCTAGACGTTGGCCCCTAGGGACATCTCAGACTCATTTAGGAGATTGACCTAAGGGGGAAGTTGTTAGAATTTGACTCTTGCTAAATCGGTGTCTAAGGTTGGGATTGAGAGGCGAAATCTCGAAGAACAGTGGTTTGGCATAATAGGCCCGTTGCTCCGGCACGGATACCTCCCACTGATCTTGCCCCTACCTGGCCGATTAACTCGTGGTCAACTTCCAACAATAGACCCCCCATGAACAGTCTAACCAGTTAGGAGTCGTCTAGGTCTAAGTCAACCCTAGCATAGGCTTGTTTTCTTTTTCTTTTTCTTGTTTGTTTGTTTGTTTATTTTCGTTTTCTTTTGTATATTGTGAAATGGATTTTAACAACAATAATTCTTTCAATCAAAATATGAATCCATATTTCACTCCGACCTCATTTGACTCGGATAACTCCAACCCGCTATGTATAACATGAACCAACATATATGCCGAGTTGGGATTATCCGACTCAATATGACCCATATCCCCAATCCTATAACCAAGTTTTTTCAAAATAATTTCTACCTCTTCATAAAGTCCTGGGGATTCAACTCCCCAAGTCAACTTTCAACCGCCTTATCCACAATTTTCACAAAGTTCATTCCCCGATTTGGTTCATATACTCCTTTTCCTGTTCCACCAACCGAAGAAAAATCTGATTTGGAAAGGAGTATAGAAGAGTCCTTACAAAAAATGTAAAATTTTCTCAATTCATAATCCTTCCCACATCAAACTCCACATACTCCTTCCTTTTCTAGAGCATCCAATTGAAGAAGAATTTGAGCTAGAAAAGCGTTTGGAAGTCTTTCGTGATAGAAATGCAAACATGTTGGACTCCTCATATCAACCAAATTTTCAAGAGTCCCTACTCATCTTTTCAGTCTCACCTATGCAAAATGAACAACCATCAATACTGGACTTGAGTATGGAACCCTTGCGTGAGTCCGAGCAGCAATCGTAAATCTGGTGGACTCACAATTTCACCATAATTTCCAAAATCGACGTCCATACTCATATTATCAAGAAGAATCAATTATCAAGAGTATGGAAGACATGATTCCAAATCCGAATTCTGTTACCCAACCTGTCAGTATTTAGACTCATAATGAGCATCTGATCAATGAGAGCGAGGAAATCTTTCTTGTCAACCATTGACCACTCCTTATATCCCTAACTCTACTGATTGGACCCTTGAATCATGTCATTTTGGGAATCCAGATTCAATTTCAGAACACACATTCGAACTTGACCAAACTCCAAGTTATGAAGTCACCTGGACATTCTGGCAAGCTATCCCTTCCCTGAAATTGAAATCGAACCTGAATGTGATCCTGAACCTCCTGTTGGGAATTCCATTTCACTTTTTGATTCAATAATGACTCCGGTATCTTTACCAGATTTTTTGTCTATTCCGGAGTCAACACTGAATCCTATTCAGTACACCGTGAAAGGGAATCACCTATCTTTTATGATCACACTTCATTGTTGGGGAAAGTGTGTGAATATCACTTCTTTGGTTTGGACCCTGTTTTTGAACCAATTTCGACTCTCATTGTTGACTCTCCGCTTGATCTGAGTCAATTCCCGAGTCGGTATCGGTTTTTATTCCTGATTCTTTGAGTCCAAATCCATCATCTTCCAAAATCACACTTCATTGTTGGACAAGAATGTTGACAAAAATGACTCAATAATTATTTTTGAAAATTGGAAATTAGATGGGGATAATTTTTTAAATAAGATCATTCATTCAATTAACATTTTATTAGGTCATATTAAAGAGGTCATTGGTGGGTTCCTGCACGATCACGCTATTTTTTGGGTAGCAACGCTTTGGCCCAATCAGACCACCCCCGGAGCCCCCCCTTGAGGTAATCTTCCTCCCTCTCCATTTGTTTTCATGTATTTACACATTCACGATGCATTGAGGATCATGCATGAGATAAGTGTGGGGGAGGGTTTACTAACGTAGTTAGTTTTATATTTTCTTTCTTTTATACTTCTTTTTAAATAAAAAAATTGTTATATAAAACTTTTCTTTTCTTTTTACAAAACTTTTTGAAACAAGAGAAATAGTTTTTGATTTATTTTTAAGAAAATTAAGATTATCTTAGGAATTAGAGATCTCAAATCATGAAATTTTAAACTGAGTCAAAATATAGATCTTGTCTAAATATAGGATAAGAAAGTAAGATTAAAAGATAATTCGATCTTGAATTTTTTTCCTTAGATTTATGCACTCCACACTTACACAATTTTTGGAGATTGACATAAAGACTGAAAATGCCATAAAAATATATATTAATTAAAACAAAGACTGAAAATGCCATAAAAAATATATTAAAAAAATTTATGTAAATAAAAATCACTTATTGAAGTTGGGTAATTATGCCTCAGGAAGTATGATTATTCATACCTAAAATGGTGAACAAAAAAAATTAACCCCTTTAGTTTTGTGGCCTTGTTTACTCGAGTCCTTAAGTCCGAGGGATGTTTTCATCTGGTGCCCTAAGACCATCTGGTTTAGGAGTCACCGGCTAAAGGCTCACTACCCGGGTAAATAAGAAAGCCTAAGAAAACTAAGGAAGAAAAGAAAAATAAATAAATAAATAATATATATTAAATAAATGGCATGAAAGTTTGAGTCGATATCCTAAAAACCTTTACAGTTCACAAAGTGCATATTTTTCTAAGAGTTTTATGAAAGATCAAAGAGTCAATTCAATTTAAATTCTTACATTTAATTTATAACAAGATTTTTTGCATTTTGACTTAGTTTAAGAAAGAACATTTCTGGTTAACCTATGACCTTAGATCACTTATATTTTCGTAAAAATATTTCAACACTTTTCTCTATTTCAAAATGTTTTCAAAATACTAACATTTAAGTTCTTTCTTTATGGATTTTGTGGGTGTAATCCGCTGAAAACCCTCAGGAGATAAAACTCCTCCTCTAGGGGAAACTTAGAGGTTTAACGGCTTGTTGCACAGCTCAGTGCAATCGCGTCACCTGCAAAGTGGTGTAATAATTTCTTAGTTTTTTTTTGCTTGGGACGAGCAAAAGATAACTGTGGGGGTGTGATTAGTCTTTAATTTTGCATAATTTGTATCACATTTTCACATTAATTTCATATTAAATTCTGCTAATAAAGTTTTGCTTGCTTGATTCTAGGTCCATGGTGTGCAATGAAGAAGAAGACTCAAAATCACCATTTAATTGGTGACTAAAAGCCTATTAAAGATAGCCATTGACCTAGAGAGCTGATTCTGTAAAAACCAGTAGCTGCAAACCAGAAACCGGGCATCAGAACTGACAGGAGACAAAAAGGGCAGCGCGCGGCTCGAAGCGCCTCGCGCGGGCCACTTTAATGCCACAGAAACGCGGCTCTGGCCCCGTTTCTGCGGCCATACGCGGCCGCGGTGCGCACGCCGCTTCGGGCCAGGGTTTGTCCCCTGGCCCCCCTCTTCCCTGGTGGCTATAAATACCCCCTGGGTTCCAGAGAAGCAAGATATACAGAGTTTTAGGGTAGTTTTCATTTCCATGTTGTTGTTAGTTTAGGTTAGGTTAGTTTTTCTTCTTCCCCATTGTATTTTCTATTTTGTTTTAGATCTTGTATTAGAAGAAAGAGTGATACATGAGTGGAATGCAAGAGTACTTGTAATAGAAGGTGACAAGCTATGAAAGGTGCTCTCTTTACCTCTCTTTGTTTTCTATCTAACTTCTTTTATATGTGTAGCTAATCTTTTCTCTCATGGCACTAACTACTAACCACCAACTAGTTAACTTCTTTTATGATAATCCACATGAATCTAATAGCCTCGTTTTGGCCTTGCTCTTGCAAGAGCATTGATGGCTCATGATGATGGATCTAACACTCTAACTTTCTAACCACTAACAAGCTAACATTACTTTACTCCATGCTTACTCTTCTACAGTATTGATGGTTTAAGTGTAGCTTGCACTTATTTGTTGAATTGGGTTGTGATGAGTTACATATGGGTCATACTTTGAATAACTCTTGAACTAAGGACTAGTGATGACCAATAATACATGTGAGGCAACTATCACTAAGAGGTTAGTATGTTGGTGGAGTCATTAGTAGTTAGTACCCATGGGTTTTCTTTCTTTTTCACTTTGTTTTAGAAATATATCAAAAAATCACAAACATATTCTTTTGTATGTTTCCAACTCCTTTGTGTTTCACCGTACTTCTCTTTTCATTCTTTGTTTTCTTTTCTTTTCATTCTTTCAAACTTTGAAGAACTTTTAACAAACACGTGAATCAACCGGTAAAGCTTCTATCGCCTCCCATCCTTGTGGATTTGACTCGTTTTAGCCTCTATGCTATAACAGAAGTATTGAGGAAGCCAAAGCACACACACTTTAAATCTTCATTTCAAAACATACACTTTTAGTGCGCGGTTTTTACCCCGATTAACCACACACGTTTGGAATCCATGTTTCGAAAGAAACAAATTCCACATATGCATGCACACCATACACGGCATATACATGCTTCTCATACGCACCCACATGACACCATGTATGCTCATGTGTACACTTTTACGCATTGTGGACGTAAGGGCCACCTTGTAAAATTTTGTTATGATAGATTAAATGATTCAAATTTTTTAAATAAGTTTGTTTGGGTTAGGAAGGTGCTAACCCCCATGGACCCAATAAGGTATGGGTACCAAAATCTACCCCTATTTTATTTGATGTAGGTGTGGGCTCTCACATGATGTGAGAGCATTGGTGCCTTGATAGTGAATACTTTTGTGCTTGATGGACACTACTTTGGATGCATCACCTTCAAGGAAGTTTGGTGGGAAGACCACCATGGCTTGGAGATCTAGAGATTAGCCCAAATGGTTTTGGTAACTATCTCTAACTCCCATTTTGTTTACATGCTTTCATTCATTGATTTTTAGCATCTTTTAGTCTTTCATGATTATTATGCTAAATGCCTTGATAATTAGAATTGTGATATACATATATAGTATTTGAGATATACCCATGTTCATATGAATTTACATCTTTTGTGTTCTCACTATATTTTAGCTATTGTGTATGTCCTAAGTCTAAAACATGTGCATTTACATAATGATCATACTGGTTTATGTTTTCATTTATGCTTCATATTTTGATGTAATTTTTATTAAAAATTGTGTATATGCTTGTACAATTAATGAGCCACGTTTGATTTTTATATGTTTGTACTTAGTTGCTCATTTGTACCTATTAGATGTACTTGTATAGCCTAGTTTGATGATTCTTACATTTCAACTTATATTCTCTATTTTGTACATATTTTCATGATAACGTGTTTAGCTTCATATATATGTTAATTTTATTTAAAACTTTAGATATACATGTATACTCTTGAGTCACTTACTTTTCATGCAAATTCTATTAAGGACTCATTTGTGTTTGGGATATGTATGTATACTTTTAATTTTAACTAAACATACATATATCTTGAAGTATATTTAGTTTTGATGATTTTCATATTTTTGAGAAGGAATGTCATTTGAGTTTAAATGTCTTATTCTATGATTTTATTAATTACATGACTTTTTACGCTCTATGTTTGGTTTTTACTCATGATTCTTTATTTTATGAGGTTATATGAGCTTTTATTGTTATTGAGTGTCAATGATCATGTGATTTTCATGTTTTCATTAATTCATTCATGTTTTATTCCTTATTTGAAGGACTTCGTACTAGTTTACAAGATTAACATAAAACTAGTTCGTATTCTTCATTTTGGTAGAGTTTTCAAACATGTTAAAATTATTTTCAAATCCTATTTTTGAAAACCCTATCATTAAAGGGTGGATGGATGGGCGACCATGCCTTGTATGCTCAAACTGAAATCTTTTTAACATGTGTATGAAAAGGAAGGTAGTACGAATTATACACTTGATTCCCATTATATTTTTAATTGGTATCACAATTGATATTTTCATATTTGTGTACTCATATTTGTGTTTTCTATATATACATGCTTCAAATTTCTAATAATATCAATTTGATTGGTAATTATATTTTCATACATATATATATAATTTGATTGTGCTTACAATATTTTTACATCTTAAAGCACAAATTATGTTTATGCTAAGCTTGATTTAGTTATTAGTGTCAATTATTTTTCAATTAGTATCTTATACAAGCTTATGCATTGTTTTTATTAGTATTTCATAAAGAGGGAGAAAATTTATGCTTTATCTTTCAATCGGTTTTATTTTCAATTGGTATCTTACTCCCAATCTTTATGATAAAAAATACTTTATTTTGGTATATGCTAACATTTTCAATATTGGTATCAATAATCTTAATTGGTATTATTTTCAATTTGGTATCTTTATTGCAAAATGATTTGTATTTTCAAAATTTGATTTGTATTTTCAATTGGTTTTTACTTTCAATTGGTATCAAAATTTACAATATATATTTCAATTGATATCAAAAATGTATAATGTTTCATTTTCTATTAGGTATCAAAAAATTTACAAGATATTTTCAATTGGTATCTTTTGGTATCTTAAAATTTTTGTTTATTTTCAATTGGTATCATAATGTTTCGATATATACCTTTATCATAAATTGGTATATTTTTCAATTGGTATCATATTGTTTTGATATGTATTGCTTATATGTAAGGAAGCTTAACAACTTGTCTATATATAGATTCATGTTGAGTGTATCTCATATTGAGGAGCTTGACCTCTCTTCTCTATGTCTTACACGTGTGTAGAGGGAGCTTCACATCTTCTTTTATACATTGTATATTATGCGTTATGTGATTAGAATTTAGTCATCTCTTTTACATATAATACATGTATGCAGTGGGAGTTAACTTTACGTCTCTCCTCTTCATGAATGTATATCGTATATATATCTTTATTGCTTGATTTATTTTCGCCCCTTTGTTGATGATGTGACAAAAAGGGGGAGAGAAATTTTAGAGTTTTATATATGCATGTTTATGCATGTTTATTTCATTCCTTGTTTTATACAAAAAGGGAGAGATGGAGCGTTTTATATATGCATGTTTATTTTCTTGTTTAATGCATATATGTTTTGTTTATGCAAAAAGGGGAGAAGTATTTGGAGAGTTTATTTATGTTTAATTCCTCATTTATGCATATATGTGTTGTTTGGTTTATGCATTCATTGAATATCTTTATTGTTTATTGCTATGCATGAGTTAAGGGGGAGCTTCTATGAGGCTTAACTTAATCCATGCATATTTAACTCTATGAGTTTTGTCATCATCAAAAAAGGGGAGATTGTTGGCCCAGAAGCCTATCACTTTAGTTTTGATGATGATTAACTCATGTAGCTATAGTTTACTAATAATTTTGTGCTTAAATAGTTTTCAGTAATTGACTAAGATATTAGTAGGTGTTTAGTTTCAATAAAGGAGTTTTGGAAGCTAACACATGTTGATTCAGGAGCTCGAGCGTCAAGATCGCATCTAGCACTCGGTTGGAATTAAGCTCGTTGGATCGCGTTTGGATCGAGCCTACATGGAGACAGAGTTCTAGAAGAAGACGTCGGTTTGTTTAGTTCATGTTAGATCTTGTGTAAAGGTAGATAGTACTGATATACTCAAGTTTACATACACATACAAGTTTAAAGTGTTTTTTTCGGTTTAATCAGTTTTAGATTTCATGCCAAAAACATAGATATATATCTTGTATGTACATTGGATTCTATCCATATACAATATGCATCAAATTTGTTTCAATATCTTATTTTTCTATACATATGAGTTTTGGAGAAAACGGTTTTTCATTTCAAAAATCCAAGTTTTAAAAATACGATTTTTGTTTAAAGGCCAAATTTCCATATCACAAAAATGGTTCAAATTGTTTATAATATTTGTTGAATTTTAGTCACACATGTTTGGTATTCAAAGATCTTATAAGAACTTATTTTTGTAGAATTTATGTGATTTATGGGATTTTATGGAAGTTAAAAAGACAAGTTTTCAATACCCTAAATTCCCAGCCAGACTGACTGGCGGTCGACCGGACCGGTCGACTGGACCAGTGGTCGTCGATGTTCGGAAGGGGATTAATTGTATTGAGAGAGGGTTAGAGTAAACCGTTGATGTCCTGGTACTGACGATCTAAACTCCAAATATGTGTGAAGGTTTACTTTACTCCTTCCGAATCACCGTTTGTAGCATAAGCTAAGATCGGTCGTGTCCGCAGGGAGGGCTAGCAATAGAAGAATTCAAAGTTTTATATTGAGATTCCAAGAAGAAAAAGAAAATTCTTCTTTGTTTAGAAATACAAACAAAATGACATAGAAAGTAAGTGAAAAAATCTTTGTGGGTTTTTGTAAAGAAAAGGAAAAACAGAAAGAAAGATGGAAGGAAAACGGAGATATTTGAAAAGAGAATATTTTAAGAAAAGGGTTTTTGAAGTACGATAGAAAGACAAGCCACGACTAACTAACATTCTAATCTACCAACTTACTATTCTCATTGGGTGATGCATGCCTCATGTTGATTCATCGGCAATAGGATGTCTTGCTTTGTCAAGTCAATGTATTGTCCCATATCGAAAATGTATTCTCATCTAGGCTTGGCTAGTAGCCTCCTTGAATCATCGGCTCTCTAAATAGATTTTCATTAATAGAACAAGAATAGTCACCCTTTAGGTATGCTAAACAACAATGCAAGATTCATTAGTCCATCGAAGCTATAATTAAGCTAGCATGAAATAAGAAACTTGTACAATAGTCGTTAGCATAGTGAAGTGATCTATCTTCGTGTTCCATCAAGGCACTTGTTTTAAAGACAAGGCTCTAAATGAGACTCACATGAATCATATGGAGGGCTACAAAGCATTTGCTAAAAATTGAACATAACTCATCTTCATGGAAGTAAAATAGACTTGTAAAGTTGCAAGACTAAAAATAAAGCATCCAATAATTCAAATGAGTTAGCAATCACCCAAGAGTTAGTAGTTAGTAGAGTTAGAAGTTAGTTATCATGTTAATGAGTTAGCTAGACATAAAAATAAAGAACAAGCAACAATTCATTGTAGAAAATAAATACAAGAAAGTAAAAGCTTGAAGAAGAAAGTGCACTAGAACAAGAAAAGAATGGAAGAATGAAAGATTAATCCTTGTATTGAGTTGTCACCTTCTCCAATTACAAAGAATTCTCACCCTCACTCTCTCTTTCCTTGATTCTAGAAGGAGAAAAGAAAAATTACATAAGAGACTAAAGAAAACCTAGAGAAATCCTAATAATTTCCCTAACAAAAGAATGCTATTCTCTCCTCCCGGATTACAGAGGCCCTAGGGGTCTATTTATAACCTTCAGGAGACGAGGCCTTTCCACCACAGCCATTGGATCAAACCTTGATCAACGGCCAAAGGACTGTCGCGGATCCGTGGCCAGAGCCGCGTTTCCGCGGCAAAAACTTGGCCATTGCGTCAGCGAATTTTCTGCCATTCCATTATCGCTCGTATGCCTAGCTGGATCTTCTAGAAAGTGGAGAATATGCCTGGATCAATCCAGATCTAGGCTTTCTTCTTGTGGGCTTCTAAATTACTCCTAAATTCCTTTAAAAATCATAATTGTTGGGCCTCCTTCTCCATTAATTGTTGGACCTGAAAAAAGAGAGAAAAAAATCTCATATTTAATCACATAAAGTATAGTATGGTGGTATAAAATGATGCATAAATGAACTCCAATCACACCCCCATACCTAGATTTTGTTCGTCCCCGAGCAAAATGAGCAAAGAGAAAAAATCCTAACTAAATTATTACACCACTTTCGTAGGTGACACGATTGCACTGAGCTCGTGCAATAAGCCGTTAAACCTCTAGGTTACCCTAGAGGAGGAGTGTTGTCTCCTGAGGGTTTTCAGCGGATTGCACCCACAAAATCCCAAAAAAAAAGTGTTAGTGAAAAGAAAGAAAAAATTATGATCGATTTTTTTTAAAATGTGGTGATCTTATTGGTTTCGGATTACCCTAAACTTTTCGTTCTTTTTATAAGTTTCCATTCGAAGTCTTATTTTCAACTTGGGTTAAGTTTTCAAGAAATAGAGAGAAAGTTGAATTTTGTGTCAGGCCTAACATATATACATCTAAATGCATGAGGAATTTTTCTTAGACATAAGTTCATTTATTTACATATATATATAATTTTTCTTTTTTTCTTTTTTCTTTTTTAAATATACATATATATATGTTTATTATATATTTACATTCCCTTAGCTTCATTAGGCTTTCTAATTTACCCATGTAGCAAGCCTTTTACCGATGACTCCTAGACTAGATGGTCTTAGGGCACCAGATGAAGATACATCTCTAAGGTCCAAGGACTCGAGTAAATTAGGCTACGGATGCTAAGGATTCAACCATCTTTAGGCGTGACTGGTCATGCTTCTTAAGGCACAACTAACCAGCTTAATTAGTGATTAAGTTTTTTATTTATTTATGATTAATAATATTTTTTCTTTTTATTTTTATATATAGATGTAAACAAAATTACTAAGTCCTTGATTAATCCCTCAATATGTAAATGTATATAGTGCTTAGGAAAAATTTAAAATCTAGCTATCTTTTCTATTCTTTTCTTTCTTAACCTAAAGATCCACAAAACTTCTTTTTTCGATTTATATTAAGAAATCTTAGTTTAGAATATCCTTAAATCCTAAGATCAAGTTAATTCTTTTTTTTAAAAAAATGGATCAAAGAAAACTTTTTTTATTTTTTATTTTTAATTTTTTTTGAATGAAAGATTAGAAAAATCTAAAAATCTAAAAGAAAATCCTAGAAACATCCCTAAAAATCTAGAAAGAAAATCCTAGAAAAATCCCTAAAAATTTAGAAAATTCCTATGTTAGTAGCTACCCCCCATACCTATCTCATGCATTGTCCCCAATGTCTGCAACAAAACATATGCATGAAATAGGTAAAGAAAAGATGTCACCCCCTCCATCGGCTTGGACCAGCGGTGGTGCTAGGTCCGGCCGACTGCGAACGCCGCAGACCTTCCTCAATGCGGCCTAAACGAGATGTCTGCTCCTCAACCTGTTTGCGTAGTCTAATCTGCTCCCGAAATATTTTCTTCATGCCTCACCAAATGGTAGACATGAAGGCGCGTGAATCAGCTGGGGGGTCCTGTTGCCAAAAGGTCGGATTATCCTCCTCCTCTAAAAGTTCCTCCAAAGAGGACTCAACCGGAGCATCTTCGGACTGGATACTAGGGTCCAGACCGCATGAAGACAACTGTTGTAAGCACTAGTAGCCCTCTCCGATGCAACGAACACCCTATCATATGAGTCAAAAACTGGATCTGGTAGGAAAGTCCTACACTGACGAGTGACCAAAACTGGGTGCAAGTACTTTGCACTGCGTGTGCGTGAGAAGTTGGTGATAATACTATGAAAGATGGTCTTGTTAATACATATAGTGTGCTGCCGTGTCATGAGGTCATGAATGATTTACAGCACCAGCCTGTTGAAGGAGATTGTGTGGTAAAGCCCTAATATATTGCGTTGAATCCAGCAACCAACACAATGTACGTTTCTGAATGTAGTACTAGCTTTGAGCCCCCTATCTTGTTCAGTACGGTGAGCCCCCATGACAGTCATGTAATCGATTAAAGGAAGGGGGCCGCGATGATGTGGGTTGCAAGGGACATGTGTGAATTTCTCTAGCAGAGGAAGCGTGATAACGATGTCCCAGTGGGCATGTGCACCAAGATTTGGTATGTGTCAAAATTGATAGAGGCTTGATCTATAGAATTGTAGAAAAGTGTGAAAAGCTCAGGACAATAATAAGCCTCGTGATCTGAATTATCATCCTCGTGATCTGAATTATCATATGCTAATGCATACCAATCCCATGCACGAATACGATCTAAAAATATATGACCATAACTGTTAATATCGCTAAGAATTCTAGCAAAATCTTTTTCAGTGAAAATTAACGGTGCCATGATGAATAATATGAACAAACAGAAAGATATACGCAAACCTCCCCCAGACCACGTGGGGGGGAAAACTCAAAGTAGATTGCAGAGAGCAATCAGCAGTGGTAGCAGATGAGCAGGTGGTAGATCGGTAAACTTTAGACTACCGCGACAGCAGAGAAATTTGTGGCGTTCCAGATGTATCCAGATGGCCGCGGATGCGCGGCAAGAGCCGTGGAAATGCGACAGGGTAGAAGAGACAGAGGGTGAGAAAATTTGGGGGCCGGCGCTGGCTGTGCTCGTTTCAGATCTGGGGTTGAAACTAGGGTAAAGAAAAGAATACGGGATGGAGGGTATTTATAAAGAGCTGAGAAAGATGGAATCCCCAAATTACCCTAGTTGAGATTAGAAATTTACAACCCTAGGGCAATTTAAAAAGGAAAGGGAGTGTATGAAGAGAAGAAAAAAGGATGGAGGGTATTTATAAAGGGATGGAGTCTATTTTTTTTATTTTTGGTTTATATATATATTATTTATTTTTATGACTATTTATTTATTTATTCATTATATATATTTTTTTATTTTATTATTATTATATATATATTTTTTATTGTTTTATTTACAAGAGAAGTCCCAAGATGATTTACAGGAGACACCGGGAAAAGTGTAAAATGACGTAGTCATATATAGACTGGGTCACAAAGACCCAATTTAAGAATATTGTGTGACTCAGACTCTGTGGTGAAAAATGGCTTTAGGCGTTGACCATTGACTTTGGAAATGTTGCCACTTTTAAGATTGAAAATTTCAATGGCACATGAGGGAAGACATTTTGGACGATGTATGGGCCTGACCACCTGGTTTCAGTTTACCGGGAAAAAGGTAAAGTCTAGAGTTATATAACAGAACTTTGTGCCCGGAGACAAAATTTTTCCTATGAATTGATTTATCATGGAAAAGCTTAGCTCTGTGTTTAGATATCCGAGCATTATCGTATGCATCATTTCTCAATTCTTCTAACTCGAATATCTGAGCTTTCTCAAATCACCATCTTTGTCTAAGTCCAAATTTAGCTGTTTTAGTGCCCACATAGCACGGTGCTCTAACTCCACAGGAAAGTGGCAGGGTTTTCCAAATACAACTCGATATGGAGACATACCGAGGACAGTCTTGTAGGCGGTCCGATATGCCCATGAGGCATCAATGAGTTTGATGGACCAATCCTTACGATTTTGTCCAATAGTTTTCTCTAATATCAGTTTAATTTGTCTGTTGGTGACTTCCACTTGCCCGTTTGTCTGAGGATGATAGGCTGTGGATAATTTATGAGAGATAGAGTACTTCCGCATTAGGGCTTCAAAGCCCGGTTGCAGAAATGACTCCCGTTGTCACTAATTATCGCACGGGGGGCTCCGAAGCGCGAAATGATGTTTTCACGTAAAAACTTGATGACAACTTTGTTGTCATTTGTCCTAGTCAGAATAGCTTCAGCCCATTTAGAAACGTAGTCTACAGCCACCAAAATGTATTGGTTGTTATAAGACAGAGGGAAGGGTCCCATGAAATCGATGCCCCATAAATTAAAAATCTCTACCTCTAGGATTGGTGTAAGGGGCATCATGTCTCTACATGTGATTCGACCCATCATTTGACATCTGGCATAGAGCTTGCAGAAAGTATAAGAGTCCTTAAACAGAGTAGGCCAGTAGAACCCACTTTGTCAGCAGTTTTTCGTTGACTAAAGTGTTCACCGCAAGCTAACTCGTGACAAAATATCAAAACACTATGATGTTCATCCTCAGGAAGACACTTTCTAATTATCTGGTCAGGACAATATTTGAATAGATATGGTTTATCCCAAAAGAAAAACCGTATTTGACTCATAAAGTGGTGTTTATCCTGACCTGACCAATCGGAAGGTGTTCGCCCAGTTGTAAGGTAGTTTGCTATATCAGCATACCAGGGCTCTTTACACATCGTGAAGATGTGTTCGTCAGGAAAGTTGTCATTGATTGGGAGTGTCTCAGTTGGTGCATTTGGAATTCGTGAAAGGTGATCTGCCACCACATTCTCAACGCCCTTTTTATCTTTAATTTCTAAATCAAACTCTTACAAAAGAAGTATCCATCGAATCAGTCTAGCCTTTGCATCCTTCTTTTGCATCAAGTATCTAAGGGCAGAGTGATCAGTGAAAATCGTTATTCTAGACCCTAGTAGGTATTGGCCAAACTTCTCCAACGCAAACACAAATGCTAAAAATTCCTTTTCAGTCATTGTGCAATTTAGTTGGGCTTCATTAAGCGTCCTACTAGAATAGTAAATCACGTATTGTCTTTTATCAGTACGTTGTCCTAGAACAGCGCTTATAGCATAATCGGAGGTATCACACATGATTTCAAAAGGCCTAATCCAATCGGTGCTGAGATTATCGGTGCCAAGACAAGTATGTGCTTAAGCTCCTCCCAAGCTTGTAGACACTCTTCATCAAATTTGAAGGGCACATCTTTTCCTAAGAGATTCGTTAAAGGTCTAGCAATTTTGCTAAACCCCTAAATAAATCTTCTATAGAAGCCAGCGTGCCCTAAAAATGATCTAATGTATTTTAAGCATTTTGGCACAGGGAGTTTTGTTATTACTTCCACTTTTAATCTATCAACCTCAATTCCTTTGTTTGAAACTTCGTGCCCTAGGACTATTCCTTGCTTGACCATAAAGTGACACTTCTCCCAGTTGAGTGTCAAGTTTTTCTTCATGCATCGTTGTAAAACCAACTTAAGATGGTGCAAGCATTGTTCAAAGGAATCACCATAAATAGAAAAATCATCCATGAAAATCTCCAAAAAGCTTTCCACCATGTCGAAAAAAAGACGAAGCATGCAACGTTGAAACGTTACGGGAGCATTGTATAGGCCGAAGGGCATTCTTCGGTATGCAAATGTTCCAAAGGGACAGGTGAAGGTAGTCTTGTCTAGATCCTCGGGAGCGATAGGGATTTGATTATATCCTGAATATCCATCCAGGAAACAGTAGTACTCATGTCCTGCTAGTCTCTCGAGCATTTGGCCTATGAACGGAAGGGGAAAGTTGTCTTTACACGTGGCAGCTTTAATTTTTGATAATCAATACAGACTCGAATCTTCGTGGGAAGTCGCGTTTGTACCAATTCTTTCTTATCATTTTCTACCACGATAAACCCTGCTTTCTTTGACACAGTGTGGACTGGACTAACCCATTGGCTATCAGATATGGGATAGATAATCCCATTGTCTAATAGCTTTAAAATCTCAGCTCTAACAGCCTCCTGCATGATTGGGTTCAGTCTACGTTGTGGGTCACGTTTTGGTTTTGCATCCTCCGTCAAATGAATCCGGTGTTGCACAATGGATGGACTAATCCCCTTTATATCAGCCATGGTCCAACCAATGGCTTCTCGATTCTCCTTTAACATTATAAGAACATCCTCTTCTTGTTGTTTAGTAAGATGGGACTCAATTATCACGGGGAAAGCTTCCTTCTCACCCAAGTATTGGTACTTGAGATGGTTAGGAAGAACCTTAAGTTCAGAAGAGGAACCGGATCTATCAATGGTTGTTCCTTGTGCAAGGGAAGGATAGGGGTGGCATTTGTGGCCCATTCCACTGTGGACTCAATGATTTGATCAAGGTTGAAGTCATCAGACTCCAATTCAAATTCTCTATCAGACTCATATTCAATCTCCATGTCGTGTTCACTGTTAATCCCTCGATTAAGTTCACTTCAAACGACTCATTATCCAAATCTCAAGGTTGTTTTCCCAGGTGGAAAACATTTACCTCTTTTGTCATATCTCCAAAAGTTAGACGCATTGATCCATTCCTACCATTGATGATTGCGTTTGCAGTGACTAGGAAGGGTCGTCCTAGAATGACAGGTGTATGAGCTTTGGGATTGTGTACGGGTTGTGTCTCTAGAATAATGAAATCCATGGGGTAAATGAATTCCCCGACCCGAATGAGAACATCCGTAATCTCCCCCTTGGGAATCTTTACAGAGCGATCAGCCAGTTGTACAGTAACTCTGGTTGAACGGAGGTCGCCCAACCTGAGTTGCTGATACACAGAGAAAGGAAGAAGATTGATGCTGGCTCTTAGATCAAGTAATGCCCTGTTTATCATGGTCTGTCCTATAATACAGGAAATAGTTGGACTCCTTGGTCTTTGTATTTCACAGGAATGGGCCCAGTTAGCAGCTCACTTATGTTTGGAGTAAGGAAGACCTTCTTTGGGACATTTGCTCTCCGTTTCTTGGTGCACATATCTTTTAAGAACTTGGCATATGAGGGGACTTGTTGTATGGCATCAAGAAGGTGAAAGTTCACCTAGAGGGGGGGTGAATAAGTGATAGCTAATCTAATGGTCACTTAATGCCAAATAATGCGGAAGTAAAAACTATTATGACCTAAACTAAACTCTTACACTAAACACCACGTATAACACAAGAGTGTTGCCGAATTCCCCGTGAAGGGCTCTGGACAAACTCCTCTAGATTCCCCTAGATAAGGGTTGAGGTGTCGCGTTGGCTCTCTTGGTTAAATACAAGTGTTAGCAAACAACCCAAGCATATATCAATTAGGCACACAAGTATATCATGCATATAAAGATAAACTCAATAAAGGAATGCAAGATATAAACAAAAAGACAAAGAAAGAGAGAGAGAGTGAGCAATCGCAAACACAAGGGATTTGTTTCGAGGTTCGATCACACTTGCTCTACATCCCCGCCTTCGACACACGAAGGATTTCCACTATAATCGATCCCACCGGATCACTTGGTGCCGCAACACCTACAACTCTCGCACTCTCTAGCCCGTACACACCGCAAGCCCACCGGCTCGCCGAGGCCGCACCTCAAACACCGAGTTCCCACTAGAACCTGAAACACCGAGTCCCCACTAGGACCCGAAACAATGCGAACACACACGTCCGCCTGCTCAAAAAGCAAAGATGAACTTTGGTGATCACAACACTTGATCACCTAAAATCCTCTCACAACAAACTCCCTATAGGTAGATATAGCAATGGATAGCTCAAGTGTTGTGTGAGAAAACAAGGATGAGAATGGTGGAGGAAAACTCAAGAAATCTCTTTTTAACACTCTTAATAAAAACTCCCCTTTTGATTAGAAGTATTTGCACTCAATTTTGTGGACAAAAACCTCTGAAAAGAGTAGGAAAAACTGGCTCTAAAAGTCTCCAAAAATCTTAATCAAAACAGCCCCAAATGCCCCATTTTATAGAGTATGGAAAACTAGCCGTTGGGATCTGTCAGGCCTGTCGGTCGACCGCCCGGTCGACCGGACAACGGTCATATTTCAGACCGTTGTGCCATCGGTCGACCGGTCGGTCGACTGAGGCCAGGATACAGAGAGCAAGTCTCTCTGTCCGGTCGACCGCTCGGTCGGCCGGGGCGTTTCCAGAGAACAGATCTCTCTGGACGGTCGACTGGGTCGGTCGACCGACCTCCTGTCAGAACTGGCGTGCACGTCTGTGCACGTAAGTCGACCGTGACGGTCGGCCGACGTCAAGCTGCGGTCGACCGTCCCGGTCGACCGGCTGAAGCCAGGAAACAAATGTTAGGGATTAAAAACTTGGTCTTTTTGACTGAAATAAAATCCCATAAAATCACAGAAAATCTACAAAAATAGTTTTACCAATATACTTTGATAAACAAACATGCTTGCACAAAATCAAGGCATGTTATAAATGATTTGGACTATTTTTGTAAGTTGAAAAAATTAGCTCAAATGAAAACAATATTTTTCCAAACTTGATTTTTCAAAATATCTCCAAATACAAAAACAAGATATTTAAACATATTTGAAGCATAGTGTGTATGGATATGATCCACTACATAATCATGGTGAAATATCTATGTTTTAGACATTAAGCTCTAAACATGGTTTTGGTTAAAACATAATACTTGAATACCAAAAACCAAGCATGTATTTTTCTAAAAGAAAATCTTTTGTAAAAACAAAACTATCAAGAGTGTGTGTGTGTAATATATATACTTGAGCAATTCACCAACTATTCTATCCTTTACATTTTAACTAAAAATAAAA
Source organism: Agave tequilana (assembly GCA_038442645.1). Classification (NCBI taxonomy): domain Eukaryota; kingdom Viridiplantae; phylum Streptophyta; class Magnoliopsida; order Asparagales; family Asparagaceae; genus Agave; species Agave tequilana. The sequence continues at coordinate 35,500 of JAVJIF010025750.1, read as the reverse complement.
TCTTATAAAAACAAACCTAGACATAAGTCTTCATCTTCTTGAAGTCTTCACTTGAAGCCTTCTCATCTTCTTGACTTGGTCCAAACACGATCCAATGGCTCTTGGATCAAACCGTGCTAGCTCCAAAACTTGACTTTAAATCCTTTGTTGAAGCTATGCACCTACTAAGATCTTGATCATAAATCTGTCGCTAATTAAACACAAGATCATTAGTACTATAACTACATGAGTTGATCGTCATCAAAACTAGAGTGATGGGCCTTCGGGCCAACAATCTCCCCCTTTTTGATGATGACAAAACTCATGAAGTTATATATGCATGGATTAAGGTAAAGCTTCAAAGAAGCTCCCCCTTAACTCATGCATCACAAATAAACAAAATAAATATGCAATGAGGCACATAAACATGTATGCAAATGTAGGAGTAAACATGCTAATCAAGCATAAAACAAAACAAATTCTTTTTCTCCTATTTGCAAAACAAAACATATATGCATAAACAATCCTTTTTCACAAAACATGCATATAAATCCAAAATCTTTCTCCCCCCTTTTGTCAATCATCAACAAAGGGGTAAAAACACAATCAACAAATTTTTCTCCCTCTTTTGTCCGAAACAAGAAACCAATGAAAGGGTAAACATAAGTCAATAAAAGGTTATATACGATATACATTCATGAAGAGGAAGACATTAAGTTAGCTTCCCTACACATATGCATTACATGAAGAAGGGATGACAAGCCCCAATTTACATAACACATATTATGTAATGCATAAGAGGAGATGTGAAGCTCCCCCTACACACGTGTATCACATAGAGAAGAGTTGTCAAGCTCCTCAATATACAATACACTCAACATGAATATATATGTAGAAGAGATGTTAAGCTCTCCTTGCATATAGGCAATACAAATCAAAAATTTTGATTTTTCTTATAAAACAAAATTTTGAATTTTCTCAATAAAACAAATCTTGAGAATTTTTCCTAAAATTTTTATTTTCTTATCATAAACAACTTTGTGCTTTAAACATGTAAAACAATTTTAACTCAAGCACAAATAACTCATATATATGTATGAAAAATGAGTATACCAAATGAAATTGATACATACATATATAAGAAAACAAAATATGAGTATATACAAAAATAGAGTCAAATTGATACCAATTGAAACGATTCAATGATACCAATTGAAACAATAATAGGATCATGTGTATATCTCATAAACATAGAAGAATAAATAACTAGTTAAATTAATATTTTGAAAAACTAGTTAAAGATCTTTCAAAAACATGAAACCAAATCATATGTATTACATGAATTATACCAAATACACAAGAGAAGACACTCAAGATCGATTAAGCTCGTAAAAGTGTTCATGAATCAAAGTCATGACAAAACAAATGAAGTATGAGTGTACAAGAATCATGTATATAGCATTTTCATGAAAATAATCATTAAGGCTCAAAAAGAACATGAATCTTTAATATTTATCAAACAAAACACAAAAATTTATTTTTCATTAAAACAAAACAAACTTCTAGGTATATGTATGATTTATCTAAATCTAACAATATGCATACATATCCCAAACATAAAAGAGTCTATTAATAATATTTGCATGAAGGCAAGAGACTCACGGGTATACATGTATATTTATTAGATTTGAATAAAAATTACATATACATGAAGTAAACCATGAAAATAGGCAAAACAAGTATAAATGAAAGAATCATCAAAACTAGGCTATACATGTGCATATAGTGGGTACAAATGAGCATGAAGTGCAAACATATATGAATCAATTGTTGCTCACTACTTGTACATGTATAAATCCAAGTTTTGATAAAAACTACATTTAAACTAGTATTTACCACATGAAGCACAAAAACATGAACATGCTATATGATGTCAAAAATGAATAAGCATGTAAATAAACTAAGAGTTTAGAAATAGTTACCAACTAAGGAACTATGTTCCAAAACTCCAAACATGGTGGTTGACCCACCAAACCTCCTGGATAGCGATGCATCTATAAATGTGTCCATCAAGTCCATGTGCATCCACCATTAAGGCACCATCCCTCTCACGTCGTGTGAGAGCCCTCACCTACATCAAAAACACAAGGTGGGGTTTTGGTACCCATTTTTTCTTGGGTCCTTGGGGGTTAGCATTGTAAGGCACCCAAACATTTTTATTTTTAGCAAAATTAATATGATGCATCTTATCAAAACAAAATTTTGCTAAATGGCCTTTGCGGCCACAATGTGTACACTTGTACACCTTAGGATGCTTATGTGTGTGTGTATGATCGTGGCGTGCAACATAAGCATATGCATGATAATGTGCATGAGAATGTGGAGCTTGTTTCTTTGAAAACATAGACTCCAATCTAGTGTGGTTAAATGCACATGTGCTTAAAGTAGAGCTTAAACAATCTATTTTATTTTTCAAAAATTTAATCTCACTATTATCAATGGTGGCATGTAAAGCATGGTGAGATTGTGAAACAATTTTCTTTTTCTTTTGAAAAACATTTTCTTGTTCTTTTTCAATCATTTTTCTTTTTATAATATTATTTTCTTGAAAAACGACTTCCTTTTGTTTTTCCACCAAAATAATTTCATTTTTCAAATTAGTGTTTCCTTCACAAAGATCATTCAATTTTGAAAGAAAGGAAACATTTTCATCTTTCAAAAATTCATTTTCTTTTTCTAAACATGCAATATTATTTTTAAGAGAATTATTTTCCTTATACATGCAATCAAAATTCTTTTTCAAATTTTTATTATCTTTTTTAAGCATGTCATATTTTTCAAGAAGGAGTTGACAAAAGGTGCTAAGCTCATCATATGACATGTTATCATCTTCTACCTCGGATTCGGTAGTTACCTCAAGGGGGTTATCCCCTTGGACCATATAGCACAAGTTGGAGGTGTCGCTTCCAACATCCGAATCGCTCCCCGCATAAAATAGATCCTTTTCGTCGAGGGAGGTGATGATGTTCAAGCTACAAAAGCCGAATCAATGTTAGAAACTCTAAATAAATAATCATCATTTAGGGTTGATTTTAAAGCATGAATGGCCTTTGCATTAGCCTCAATATTCTTGCCATTTAAACAATATGCATCATTAGTTGTGGCAAGATAAACATGAATGCCTAGGGCCTTGAGGTACAAAGACATCTTAACCTTCCAAATTTGAATGTTAAGAATGTCAAACATGGGTGGTGACATGAAGTCCATGGTGTGTGTACAAATATTGTGATTAACCTAAAAATGAGGATCTTTAACTCTAGGTTGTGAGACCCAAATTCAGAGCACTTGGCTCTGATACCAATTGAAAGTTCACCTAGAGGGGGGGGTGAATAGGTGATGGCTAATCTAATGGTCACTTAATGCCAAATAATGCGGAAGTAAAAACTATTATGACCTAAACTAAACTCTTACACTAAACACCACGTATAACACAAGAGTGTTGCCGAATTCCCCGTGAAGGGCTCTGGACAAACTCCTCTAGATTCCCCTAGATAAGGGTTGAGGTGCCGCGTTGGCTCTCTTGGTTAAATACAAGTGTTAGCAAACAACCCAAGCATATATCAATTAGGCACACAAGTATATCATGCATATAAAGATAAACTCAATAAAGGAATGCAAGATATAAACAAAAAGACAAAGAGAGAGAGTGAGCAATCGCAAACACAAGGGATTTGTTTCGAGGTTCGAGCACACTTGCTCTACATCCCCGCCTTCGACACACGAAGGATTTCCACTATAATCGATCCTACCGGATCACTTGGTGCCGCAACACCTACAACTCTCGGACTCTCTAGCCCGTACACACCGCAAGCCCACCGGCTCGCCGAGGCCGCACTCAAACACCGAGTTCCCACTAGAACCCGAAACACCGAGTCCCCACAAGGACCCGAAACAATGCGAACACACACGTCCGCCTCCTCAAAGAGCAAAGATGAACTTTGGTGATCACAACACTTGATCACCTAAAATCCTCTCACAACAAAATCCCTATAGGTAGATATAGCAATGGATAGCTCAAGTGTTGTGTGAGAAAACAAGGATGAGAATGGTAGAGGAAAACTCAAGAAATCTCTTTTTAACACTCTTGATAAAAACTCCCTTTTGATTGAAAGTATTTGCACTCAATTTTGTGGACAAAAACCTCTAAAAAGAGTAGGAAAAACTGGCTCTAAAAGTCTCCAAAAATCTTAATCAAAGCAGCCCCCAAATGCCCCATTTATAGAGTCTGGAAAACTAGCCGTTGGGGTCTGTCAGGCCTGTCGGTCGACCGCCCGGTCGACCGGCCAACGGTCATATTTCAGACAGTTGTGCCATCTGTCGACCGGTCGGTCGACCGAGGCCAGGATACAGAGAGCAAGTCTCTCTGTCCGGTCGACCGCTCGGTCAGCCGGAGCCTTTCCAGAGAGCAGAGCTTTCTGGACGGTCGACTGGGTCGGTCGACCGGCCTCCTGCCAGAACTGGCGTGCACGTCTGTGCACGTCGGTCGACCGTGACGGTCGGCCGACTTCAAGCTGCGGTCGACCGTCCCGGTCGACCGGTTGAAGCCAGGAAACAAATGTTAGGGATTAAAAACTTGGTCTTTTTGATTCAAATAAAATCCCATAAAATCACAGAAAATCTACAAAAATAGTTTTACCAATATACTTTGATAAACAAACATGCTTGCACAAAATCATGGCATGTTATAAATGATTTGAACTATTTTTGTAAGTTAGAAAAATTGGCTCAAATGAAAACAGTATTTTTCCAAACTTGATTTTTCAAAATATCTCCAAATACAAAAATAAGATATTTAAACATATTTGAAGCATAGTGTGTATGGATATGATCCACTACACAATCATGGTGAAATATCTATGTTTTGACTTTAAGCTCTAAACATGGTTTTGGTTAAAATATAATACTTGAATACCAAAAATCAAGCATGTATTTTTCTAAAAGAAAATCTTTTGTAAAAACAAAACTATCAAGAGTGTGTGTGTGTAATATATATACTTGAGCAATCCACCAACTATTCTATCCTTTACATTTTAACTAAAAATAAAATCTTATAAAAACAAACTTAGACACTACTCTTCATCTTCTTGAAGTCTTCACTTGAAGCCTTCTCATCTTCTTGACTTGGTCCAAACACGATCCAATAGCTCTTGGATCAAACCGTGCTAGCTCCAAAACTTGACTTTAAATCCTTTGTTGAAGCTATGCACCTACTAAGATCTTGATCATAAATTTGTCATTAATTAAACACAAGATCATTAGTACTATAACTACATAAGTTGATCATCATCAAAACTAGAGTGATGGGCCTTCGGGCCAACAGAAGGGGCACATTGATATGGACCTGATTAAACATTTCCCTAATCTTATCCATTTGAGCATTAGTCTTTTGGTTTGCTAGCCTATTAGGGAATGGTACAATAGGCTTGTATGGTTGCTCATTTGTTTTGTCTTTGTTATTGGATTTGGAGGTTGTAGGTGGTGAACTTGAAGATGGATCATTTGAGTTTGTGGTACAAGGACAGGATGTGTTGATACTGATTTATTAGGAATAGGATGATTAGAAACCTGATTGTCTATCTACTTTCCAGATCTCAGAATATGAACAGTATTACATTAACTTGTGTAAGTTCATCTAGAGGGAGGGGTGAATAGGTGATGGCTAATCTAATGGTCACTTAATGCCAAATAATGCAGAAGTAAAAACTATTATGACCTAAACTAAACTCTTACACTAAACACCATGTATAATACAAGAGTGTTGCCGAATTCCCCGTGAAGGGCTCTGGACAAACTCCTCTAGATTTCCCTTGATAAGGGTTGAGGTGCCGCGTTGGCTCTCTTGGTTGAATACAAGTGTTAGTAAACAATCCCACGCATGTATATCAATGAGCACAAATGAATATATCAAGCATATAAAGATAGACAATAAAAGTATGCAAGATATAAAGACAAAGAGAGAGAGAGTGAGCAATCGCAAACACAAGGGATTTGTTTCGAGGTTCGAGCACACTTGCTCTACATCCCTGTCTTCGACACACGAAGGATTTCCACTATGCACGATCCCAATGGATCTCTCCTCGGTGCCGCAACACCTACAAACCCTCGGACTCTCTAGCCCGTACACACGCAAGCCCACCGGCTCGCCGAGGTCGCACCTCAAACAAAGAGTTCGCACCCGAACCCGAGACACCGAGTCCACACTAGGACCCGAAACAATGCGAACACAACCGTCCGCCTCCTCAAAGGAACAAAGTAGAACTTTGGTGATCACAACTCTTGATCACCTAAAATCCTCTCACAAAAACTTTCCTATAGGATGAATGATCAATGGATTGCTCAAGTGTTTGTGAGAAAAACAAGGAAAGAGATGGTGGAGGAAAACTCAAAGAAATCTCTTTTTAAACACTCTTGATAAAAACTCCCCTTTTGATTGGAAGTATTGGCTCTAAATTTAGTGGAAAAAACTCTTTTAATGAGTAGGAAAAATTGGCTCAAAGTCCACTAAAAATCTTGTTAAAAAACAATGGCCAAATCCCCAAATTTATAGGCTAAGAAAAACTAGCCGTTGGGGTCTGTCAGGCCTGACGGTCGACCGTCCGGTCGGCTGGCCAACGGTCATATTTCAGACCGTTTGAGCCATCGGTCGACCGGGCGGTTGACCGAGCCAGGATACAGAGAGAAATCTCTCTGTCCGGTCGACCGCGCGGTCGGCCGGGGCCTTTCCAGAGAGCAGAGCTCTTTGGACGGCCGGCCGGGTCGGTCGGTCGGCCCTCCTGCATAGCTGGGTGCACGTCGGTCGACCGACTTCAGCCCTAGTCGACTTGGTCGGTCGACTAGTCGACTTGCTGAAGCCTGAAACAGAAAATCTAGGGATTAAAACTTGGTCTATTTGGCTCACTTAAAATCCCATAAAATACTAAAAAATATACAAAAATAGTTTTGATGTAATACTTTGATAAACAAACATGCTTGCACAAAATCAAGGCATGTTACAAATGTTTTAGACTATTTTTGTAAGTTGGAAATATTGGCTCAATTAAAAACTTGTATTTTTCTAAAACTTGTTTTCCAAACTTCTTCATGATACAAAAACAAGATATTTTGAATTCATTAAAGCATAGTGAGTATGGATATGATCCACTACAGAATTAAGATGAAATATCTATGTTTTTGGCATTAAGCTCTAAATATGGTTTTGGATAAAAGACATGCATATAAGAAATTCCAAAAACCAAAAAGTATTTTTCCAAAATGAAAGTCTTTTCTAAACTGAAAATTCTTTTATGAAAAGACAACTAAATCAAGAGTGTGTGTGTGATATGTTATTAAGCAATCCACCAACTATTCTATCCTTTACATTTTATCTAAAAACAAAAATCTTATACCTAGACACAAGTCTTCATCTTCTTGAAGTCTTCACTTGAAGCCTTCTCATCTTCTAGACTTGGTCCAAACACGATCCATAGAGCTAGACTCCTCTTGAGTACTTGATGTGATCTTGATGCTCAAGCTCTTGAATCAAACCGTGCTAGCTCCAAAACTTGACTTCAAATCCTTTGTTGAAGCTATGCACCTACTAAGATCTTGATCAAAAATCTGTCACTAATTAAACACAAGATCATTAGTAAACATAACTACATGAGTTGATCATCATCAAAACTAGAGTGATGGGCCTTTGGGCCAACAATCTCCCCCTGTTTGATGATGACAAAACTCATGAAGTTATATATGCATGGATTAAAGTAAAGCTTCAAAGAAGCTCCCCCTTAACTCATGTATACCAAATAAACAAAATAAATATGCAATGAGGCACATAAACATGTATGCAAATGTAGGAGTAAACATGCTAATCAAGCATAAAACAAAGTCACAAATCTTTTTCTCTTATTTGCAAAACAAAAACATATATGCATAAACATAAATTCTTTAACCCCAAAAGCATGCATATATAAGAATACCTCTCCCCCTTTTTGTCAATCATCAACAAAGGGGTTAAAGTAAAACAAAATCATCAAATTTTTCTCCCCCTTTTTGTCCGAAACAAAGAACCAAAGAAGGGGTAAGCCAAATCAATCAAGAAAGGTTATATGCGATATACATTCATGAAGAGGAAGACAGTTAAGTAACTTCCCTACACATATACATTACATGAAAGAGGGATGAGAAGCCCTAATTCACATAACGTATAATATGTAATGCATAAGAGGAGATGTGAAGCTCCCCCTACACACGTGTACCACATAAAGAAGAGTTGTCAAGCTCCTCAATATACAATACACTCAACATGAATCTATATGTAGAAGAGATGTTAAGCTCTCCTTACATATAGGCAATACAAATCAAAAAATTTGAATTTTTCTTATAAAACACAATTTTTAATTTTCTCAATAAAACAAATCTAGAGAATTTTTCTTAAAATATTTATTTTCTTATCATAAACAACTTTGTGCTTTAAACATGTAAAACAATTTTAACTCAAGCACAAATAACACATATATATGTATGAAAAATGAGTATACCAAATGAAATTGATACATACATATATAGGAAAACAAAATATGAGTATATACAAAAGAAGTTCATATTGATACCAATTGAAAATATCTAATGTTACCAATAGAAAAATAAGCTTAAGTGTATACATCATATAATCTACCACATGAAGAACTCGAACTAGTTAAATGAAAATGTTTGAAAACTAGTACGGAATCCTTCAATCAAGGAATAAAATAAAAATATTTTTCATGAAATATGTGTAAATCACATGAAAATGGCAATGAAGCTCAATATTCCTTTAAATAAGACAATGTGAAAATTATCATAAATTTTGAAAACATAAAAATCACCACAAAATAAATTTTATTAAAAAAATTATATTTCAAGGTATATGTATGTTTTGACAATACAAGAAGTATACATACATATCCCTAAACACAATTGAGTCCATATATATAGATTTGCATAAAAGGCAAATGACTCAAGAGGTATACATGTATATCTTAAAGTTTGGCAAAATAAACATATACATGAAATGAAAGCACATGATCATAACACAAATCCAAAATGGGAATACAAGTTTAAAAATGTAAGGATCATCAAAACTAGGCTATACTAGCACACCTAATGGGCACAAATAAGCAATCAAACCCAACCATATATAGATTTATTTGTGACCCATAATATGTACAAGTATAAATCCTAGTGTTGACAAAAACTAACATTTAAACTAATATTCAATTCATGAAGCATCAAATCTGAGAATACAAAAGAACTTATCCAATGGATTAAAAATAGGATCATGTGTATAACTTATAAACTAATTGAAGAATAAATAACTAGTATAAAATAGTTTTTGAACAACTAGTTAAAAATCCATCAAATCATATGTTTTTCATAAAACATAACTAAGTACATAAAAGTTTAATCACTCATGGTCTATAAAGCTCAAAATGATCATGAAACTAAGTCATGAAATAATAAATGAAGATGTGAGTGTTTAAAAGATCATATAAATAGCATTTTTATGAAAATAGTCATTTAAGCTCAAAAAGATCATAAGTCACATTTTAATAATGAAAAATCATTTTTCATTAAAAACACTAATCTTTATGGTATATGTATGATTTATCCAAAACTAACAATACACATACATATCCCAAACATAAAAGAGTCTATTAATAATGTTTGCATGAAGGCAAGAGACTCACGGGTAAACATGTATATTTATTAGATTTGAATTAAAATACATATACATGAAGGAAAACATGAAGAATTGAAAAAGCATGTATAAATGAGAAAATCATCAAAACTATCTTATACATGTGCATATAGTGGGTACAAATGAGCATAAAGTGTAAATATATATGAATCAATTTGTTCTCACTATCTGTACATGTATAAATACAAGTTTTAATGGAATCTACATCTAAACATGAATTTACCACATGAAGTACAAAAACAATTAAAACATGAACATGCTATGAATATGATATATGTAAAAAGTATGTATATAAAAAATAGGAGTTTAGAGATTGTTACCAACTCCAAAGCTCCAAGCTTGGTGGTCTTTCCCACCAAAACCTCCTTGATAGCGGTGCTCCAAATATGTGTCCTTTTAGTTCAAGTGCACCCACCATCAAGGCACCAAATCTCTCACGTTTTGTGAGAGCCCTCACCTACATCAAATACACAAGGTGGGGATTACCCATATTTTCTTGGGTCCTTTGGGGTTAGTCTTGTAAGGAACCCAAAAATTTTTATTATTAGCAAAATTAAAATGATGCAACTTGTCATAACAAAATTTTGCTAAATGGCCTTAGCGGCCACAATGTGTACATGTGTACACCTTAGGATGCTTATGTGTAGGAGTGTGATCATGACGTGCAACATAAGCATATGCATGATGATGTTGTGCATGAATGTGTGGAGTTTGTTTCTTTGAAAACAATGACTCCAACCTAGTATGGTAAATGCACAAGAGTTCAAAGTTGAACTCAAACAATCCATTTTATTTTTCAAATCTTTAATCTCATTAGTGGTGGCATGTAAAGCATGATGAGATAAAGAATCATTTTTCTTATTCTTTTTAGAAACAAAATCTTTTTCCTTTTCAAAAACTTTTTTTCAAAGATTTATTTTCTTGAAAAATAACTTCTCTTTGTTTTTCCACCAAATCAATTTTATCCTTCAAAATAGTGTTCCCTTCACACAAATCATTTAATTTAGACATAAGGGAAACATTTTCATTTTTCAAAACATTATTTTCTTTTTCTAAGCAAGCAATCTTAGTTCTAAATGTATCATTTTCTATGTGCATGCAATCCAACTTCTTTTTCAAATTTTTATTATCCTTTTTAATCATGTCATATTTATTAAGCAATAATTGACAAAATGTAGAGAGCTCTTCATATGACATGTTATCATCTTCTACATCGGATTCGGTAGTTACCTCAAGGGGGTTATCCCCTTGGACCATATAGCACTTGTTGGAGGTGTCGCTTCCAACATCCGAATCGCTCCCCGCATAATATAGATCCTTTTCGCCAAGGGAGGTGATGATGTTCCAAGTTACAAAAGCCGAATCAACATTAGAAACCCTAAATAAATATTCATCATTTAGGGTTGACTTTAAAGCATGAAGGGCTTTTGCATTAGCCTCAAAATTCTTACCATCTAAACAATATGCATTATTAGTAGTGGCAAGATAAACATGAATGCCTAAGGCCTTGAGGTACAAAGACATCTTAACCTTCCAAATTTGGATGTTAAGAATGTCAAAGGTGGGTGGTGACATGAAGTCCATGGTGTGTGTACAAAATATTGTGATTAGCCTAAAAATGAGGATCTTTAACTCTAGGTTGTTAGACCCAAAATCAGAGCACTTGGCTCTGATACCAATTGTAAGTTCACCTAGAGGGGGGGTGAATAGGTGATGGCTAATCAAATGGTCACTTAATGCCAATAATGCGGAAGTAAAAACTATTATGACCTAAACTAAACTCTTACACTAAACACCACGTATAACACAAGAGTGTTGCCGAATTCCCCGTGAAGGGCTCTGGACAAACTCCTCTAGATTCCCCTTGATAAGGGTTGAGGTGCCGCGTTGGCTCTCTTGGTTGAATACAAGTGTTAGCAAACAATCCCACGCATGTATATCAATGAGCACAAATGAATATATCAAGCATATAAAGATAGACAATAAAAGTATGCAAGATATAAAGACAAAGAGAGAGAGAGAGTGAGCAGTCACAAACACAAGGGATTTGTTTCGAGGTTCGAGCACACTTACTCTACATCCCCGCCTTCGACACACAAAGGATTTCCACTATGCACGATCCCAATGGATCTCTCCTCGGTGCCGCAACACCTACAAACCCTCGGACTCTCTAGTCCCGTATACACGCAAGCCCACCGGCTCGCCGAGGCCGCACCTCAAACAAAGAGTTCGCACCCAAACCCGAGACACGAGTCCACACTAGGACCCGAAACAATGCGAACACAACCGTCCGCCTCCTCAAAGGAACAAAGTAGAACTTTGGTGATCATAACTATTGATCACCTAAAATCCTCTCACAAAAACACTCCTATAGGATGAATGATCAATGGATTGCTCAAGTGTTTGTGAGAAAAACAAGGAAAGAGATGGTGGAGGAAAACTCAAAGAAATCTCTTTTTAAACACTCTTGATAAAAACTCCCCTTTTGATTGGAAGTATTGGCTCTAAATTTAATGGAGAAAACTCTTTTAATGGAGTGAGAAAAACTGGCTCAAAGTCCACTAAAAATCTTGTTAAAAAAACAATGGCCAAACCCCCAAATTTATAGGCTAAGAAAAACTAGCCGTTGGGGTCTGTCAGGCCTGACGGTCGACCGTCAGGTCGGCCGGCCAACGGTCATATTTCAGACCGTTTGAGCCATCGGTCGACCGGGCGGTCGACCGAGCCAGGATACAGAGAGCAATCTCTCTGTCCGGTCGACCGCGCGGTCGGCCGGGGCCTTTCCAGAGAGCAGAGCTCTCTGGACGGTTGACCTGGTCGGTCGGCCGGCCCTCCTGCAGAACTGGCGTGCACGTCTGTGCACGTCGGTCGACCGAGTCGGTCGACCGACTTCAGCCCTAGTCGACTTGGTCGGTCGACTAGTCAACTTGCTGAAGCCTGGAACAGAAAATCTAGGGATTAAAACTTGGTCTATTGGCTCACTTAAAATCCCATAAAATATTGAAAAATATACAAAGTAGTTTTGATGTAATACTTGATAAACAAACATGCTTGCACAAAATCAAGGCATGTTACAAATGTTTTAGACTATTTTTGTAAGTTGAAAATATTGGCTCAATTGAAAACTTGTATTTTTCTAAAACTTGTTTTCCAAACTTCTTCATGATACAAAAACAAGATATTTTGAATTCATTAAAAACATAGTGTGTATGGATATGATCCACTACACAATTAAGATGAAATATCTATGTTTTTGGCATTAAGCTCTAAATATGGTTTTGGATAAAATACATGCATATAAGAAATTCCAAAAACCAAAAAGTATTTTTCCAAAATGAAAGTCTTTTCTAAACTGAAAATTCTTTTATGAAAAGACAACTAAATCAAGAGTGTGTGTGTGATATGTTATTGAGCAATCCACCAACTATTCTATCCTTTACATTTTATCTAAAAATAAAAATCTTATACTAGACACAAGTCTTCATCTTCTTGAAGTCTTCACTTGAAGCCTTCTCATCTTCTAGACTTGGTCCAAACACGATCCATAGAGCTAGACTCCTCTTGAGTACTTGATGTGATCTTGATGCTCAAGCTCTTGAATCAAACCGTGCTAGCTCCAAAACTTGACTTCAAATCCTTTGTTGAAGCTATGCACCTACTAAGATCTTGATCAAAAATCTGTCATTAATTAAACACAAGATCATTAGTAAAGATAACTACATGAGTTGATCATCATCAAAACTAGAGTGATGGGCCTTTGGGCCAACAACTTGAACCTATGTCTTCAGCTTCATGAATAGGGAAGGGTTCTTAGGATTGGGCAATGGCTGACTTGGCAGTGTTCCCTTTTGTCTTTCATTTAAAGAGTTAGCTAATTGACCTATCTGAACCTCTAACCTATTGATAGCCTGATTGTGGGTGTTCATCATTGAGGCCTGGGTTTTGGATAAGGTTTCAATCATTCTTTCCAAATCTGACAATTTTTTATCTGGATGATTTTGTGATTGTTGTTGCTGACATATGGGCTGGAAGTTATATTGGAAGCTTGATTGGAAATTTGGTGGGCTCTGGTGAAAATTGGGTTGATGAGACTGAGCAGGATATTGGTGTGAAAATGGTTGCCTTGGTTGCTCATGATCAGACTGACTCCATGAGAAATTTGGACGGTTCCTTTATCCCGGGTTGTAAGTTTTGAAGTATGGATTGTAGTTGGGTCTTGTGTATGCTGCATTCATATTCTCAGGGTACATTTGAGCTTGGTAGACAGGAACTCCTCAAACAGGTGGTTAAGAGCATGGCAGTATGTACAACCCGGGTTGATCACAGGTGGTGGGTTGACCTGATTCACAGAATTCGGTTTCCCTAGCCTCGAGCAATTCTAGTCTTTTCATCAATTGTGTTATCTTTGCCTCAGCAGCTATAGAATCGAATGCATACCGGTTCTGGAATTAGTGGAATTGGTTTTCTCTGAACAAGACTCCCACTGAATAGTTTTTTCTGCTAAAGCTTCAAAGAGGTCCCAACCCTGGTTCTCATCCTTTTTCAAAAATTCCCCTTGGCGCATGGTCTCAAGGAGTGTCTTAGTTTGGTAGTCTAGTCCGTCATAGAGAATTTGGCACTGCCGCCACTTCTCTATGCCGTGATGAGGACATTGTGCTAGTAAATCTTAAACCGTTCGAAATATTTCCAAAATGGTTCACTTGATTCCTGCTTAAACTGCATTATTTTTTCTGATGAGGGCCATTTTATGAATGGGATAGAACTTCTTAAGAAAGACTTTGACAAAATCATCTCATGAAGAGATAGAACTGGCAGGCAGATTATATAGCCACTTATTGGCTATATCCTTAAGTGCGAAGGGAATGAAGCTTAATCTAACAGCATCTTCCCCCAGTTGGAAAATTCTCATCATCAAACAGACTTCTTCAAACTCACGAATGAAGAAATATGCGTCCTCGGATTTTAGGCCATGAAATCTAGGGAGTGTATTTATGAATTGCGGTTTAAGCTCAAAATTGTTTTCATTTGCCTGGGGTAAAAGAATGCATGAAGGAAGTGAAGTACGAATAGGGTAGAACTTTTCTTAGAGAGAAGTATTGTTAGCCATGATTGGAATTGTGTCAGGAAGTGGTGTTTGTGCAAGTGTAGAAGTCCTAATAAGTCTTGTTGAAATTGGATCCGATACCACTCTTGCATACACAATCACAGACAACATTCACCAAGCAATGAAGCGAAAAAGGAAAATAACAAACAAGAAAAAGGAAAAACAATCACAAGCTATCTAGGATACCTGAACCTAGATGACTCCTAACTGTTCGATGAATTTAAGAAGGTTATTGCTCGAGTCAGACCACAGCTAATCAGCCAAGTAGGAGCAAAATATGGTGGGAGGTATCTGTACGTAAGCAACGGGTTCAAACCATGGTATCTTCGAGGCTTAACCTCTTAATCTCCAACCTTAGATACTGATTTGACTGGAGTATGAATAAAAAACAATTTCCAATCTCAGCTGATCTCTTAACGAGTCCGGATGTCCCTAGGGGCCAATATCTATCAATTTTTATTTAAAAAGCTGGGATTGTGAGTGCGTGGAATGTGATTTTTGGGCCAAAGAAGGGTGATTAAATCCTCACCTTATCTTGTTATTGGGTGGTGCCCTTAAGATCAATTTGTGCAAGTGTACAATATATGCAAACAAGATTCACTCAAAGCGATGTAAAGCAACCAAGAGGTGAGTCCTATTCTAAATGCAATGCGAACGTACATTATTCCAGCACTCTTCAACAGTAAAGTAAATGAATTGAAAAGACACGTGCCTAGAATGCAAACGTCTAATCAATTTTTAAACTTTTCAACAAATGTTTTACAGTTAGTTTATTAGCAGGCTCCTAGTAATGGCATATAAGAAATAAAGTTTGCAGCAAGCTATATTTTTGCAAAGAAAGCAGCCCTGCACAAAAACAGTCAGTAGTGAAATCTTCCTTGCCGCAGTTCCACGACCAAAGCCAAGAAAACGCGGCAATTCAGAGTGTGCTTGGTCTCTGCTTTCTAGAGCAGAGGCCCAAGACCACTTATATGTTACTGTAAATCTTCTTTTCCTGTTTCCCTAACCTGTAACCTGCAACAGAAAAGAAAAAATTCGTTTTAATTCCAAAAACTCAAATAAAACCGTTACCCTCCCCGGTAACGGCGCCAAAAATTTGTTCAGAAGGGGATTAATTGTATTGAGAGAGGGTTAGAGTAAACCGTTGATGTCCTGGTACTGACAATCTAAAATCCAAATGTGTGTGAAGGTTTACTTTACTCCTCCCGAATCACCATTTGTAGCACAAGCTAAGATGGGTCGTGTCCACAGGGAGAGTTAGCATTAGAAGCATTCAAGGTTTTTATATTGAGATTCCAAGAAGAAAAAACGGAAGTTCTTCTTTGTTTAGAAATACAAACAAAACGACATAGAAAGTAAGTGGAAAAATCTTTGTGGGTTTTTGTAAAGAAAAGGAAAAACGGAAAGAAAGATGGAAGGAATACGGAGATATTTGAAAAGAGAATATTTTAAGAAAAGAGTTTTTGAAGTACAATAGAAAGACAAGCCATGACTAACATTCTAATCTACCAACTTACTATTCTCATTGGGTGATGCATGCCTCATGTTGATTCATCGGCAATAGGATGTCTTGCTTTGTCGAGTCAATGTATTGTCACATATCGAAAATGTGTTCTCATCTAGGCTTGGCTAGTAGCCTCCTTGAATCATCGGCTCTCTAATTAGATTTTTAATAATAGAACAAGAATAGTCACCCTTTAGGTATGCTAAACAACAATGCAAGATTCATTAGTTCATCAAAGTTATAATTAAGCTAGCATTAAATAAGAAACTTGTATAATAGTCATTAGCATAGTGAAGTGATCCATCTTCATGTTCCATCAAGGCACTTGTTCTAAAGACAAGGCTCTAAGTGAGGCTCACATGAATCACATGGAGGGGTACAAAGTATTTGCTAAAATTGAACACACTCATCTTCATGGAAGTAAAATAGACTTGTAAAGTTGCAAGACTAAAAATAAAGTATCTAATAATTCAAATGAGTTAGCAATCACCTAAGAGTTAGTAGTTAGTAGAGTTAGAAGTTAATTAGTCATGCTAATGAGTTAGCTAGACATGAAAATAAAGAACAAGCAACAATTCATTGTAGAAAGTAAATACAAGAAAGTAAAGCTTGAAGAAGAAAGTGCACTAGAACAAGCAAAGAATGGAAGAATGAAAGATTAATCCTTATATTGAGTTGTCACCTTCTCCAATTACAAAGAATTCTCACCCTCACTCTCTCTTTCCTGGATTCTGGAAGGAGAAAAGGAAAATTACATAAGAGACTAAAGAAAACCTAGAGAAATCCTAACAATTTCCCTAACAAAAGAATGTTATTCTCTCCTCCCAGATTACAGAGGCCCTAGGGGTCTATTTATGGCCTTCAGGAGATGACGCCTTGCCACCACAACCATTGGATCAAACGCTTGATCAACGGCCAAAGGACTGTCGCGGATCCGTGGCCAGAGCCGCGTTTCCGTGGCAGAATCTTGGCCGTTGCGCCAGCGAATTTTCTGTCATTCTGTTATCGCTCGTGTGCCTAGCTGGATCTTCTAGAAAGTGGAGAATATGCTTGGATCAATCCAGATCTGGGCATTCTTCTTGTGGGCTTCTAAATTACTCCTAAATTCCTTTAAAAATCATAATTATTGGGCCTCCTTCTCCATTAATTGTTGGACCTGAAAACAGAGAGAAAAAAGCAATAAAAATCCTATATTTAATCACATAAAGCATAGTATGGTGGTATAAAATGATACATAAATGAACTCCAATTAGTCGACCGCACGGTCGACCGATGTGCACGAGGACGTGCATATGGCCAGCCAACTCGGCCGATCGACTGCGCGGTCGACCGACTGAAAGCACCCCACTCTCGGGTGGGGGCCCGTTGGCTATGGCCGGTCGACCGAGCGGTCGACCAGAGGCACTACGGTCATAAATATGACCGTTGTGCTGGTCGACCGGGCGATCGACCAGAAGGTCAATTTTGACCTTTCCAGACTGCCAACTGGCAGATTTTTGAGAGGCTATATATATGCCTTCTCTTGAGTTGATTTCAATATGATTTTTAAGAGAAAATTTTCCTATCTTCTTAAGTGTTTAACAGCAAGTTTTTAAAAGAGTTTTTGTGCCAAAAGATTTTATCTTTATTTGTTTTAAAGTGTTGGAAATTCAAAGAAAAGGAAAGTCTTTGGGAAATTATTTTGATCTTCATTTCTATTTCATTCTAGAGTTTTTCCCAAGTGTTTTTCTTTATAATTTATTTCCCAAAAACTTTATTTTCTCACACTTGAGCTATCATATCTCCTATCTATAGGATCTTTATTTTGTAGGAAAATTGGTTTGTGGTTTAGTGAGACCATCAAGAGTTGTAACCCTTCCTTTGCTTTGACTTTGTGCTTTTTCCTCTAAGTGTGGAGGAGGTTGTGCAATTGGGTTTGTGGCTATCCCTCTAAGTGTAGAGGTGATTGTAGTTGTTTGGTTTAGTGCCTATCCCTCTAGTGTGAGGTGATTGTTGTTTGGCTTAGTGCCCATCCCTCTAGTGAGAGGTAATTGTTGTAGTGCCTTGCCTCTTGTGTAGAGGTTGTTGTTGTTTAAGGAGTTGTGTACTCCAAAGTTGTATTACCTAAATCCTCAGTGGAGATTCCCTGTGTGGGAAGTCCTGTGTGGACGCATTAGTGGAAATCCTTCTGTGTGAAGGCGGGGACGTAGAGTAGTGGCTCGAACCTCGAAACATATCCCAGTGTTTGTGATTGATCCACTATCTCTAAACTCTCTCTTCTTTTATACCTTGCATTATTTCATATTGTTCATATCATATATGCTTGAAATTGATTCTGTGTCTCACTAATATTGAACCAAGAGAGCGTTACATAGCACCTCAACTTATTTAGAGGAATTTAGAGGAGTTAGTCCACAGCCCTTCACCGGGAATTCGGTTACACTTTTTTGGTTACACTAAGTGTGTTACAATTAGTTTTTAATTCCGCATCATTTGTCATTAGATTATTCATACACCTATTCACCCCCCTTTAGGTGTATTTTCAATCTCTTCAGGCTCTATTAGCCCCAAATCCATGCAGTAGTACTGCAAAGTCTCAAGCGAGACTTACTCTCAAGTCTCTTCGGAGGATTCTCAAAGAAAAGCTCCTTTAGAAGCTAACCATACACTTTTTGATAAAGCAAACGGTTCAACCTCCCTTGGAGCCAACATGGCTTGTGATGAAGTTGTTGGCCCAAGGTTACAATCAACCGGTTTTTGAGTTTTGATGATTACAAAATATAAATAGTTATTTGTACTAATCATTTTTTAGTGTTTAAGTGTGTTTCAGGGTCTAAGGATTCTAGTTGTGCTCTTCCCTAAAGATGACTCAACTCGGGATCTTGACTCAAGATGACTCAATTCAGGTTCAAGAATACAAGCTATGCAACATTCCATGGAGAAGCCCTAATTTGAAGACCTTATAGTCACCTAGAACCTTTGTAAGAATTAGTTTGTTAAAGAATGAGGTTATGTTAAGTTGGCTCAAGAAAACACACACACATCATTTTCCAAAAATACGGTTTTTGTTTTTGGTATTTGATTTAGGTTCATGTCTTGATGGTTATACATGACTCAAATTATTTTATAATTTTACATCTTGTTTATATCATGTATACCAACCTTTACAGCATGATACTTAATCATATAGCCTTACAAAATTATTTTGAAAATTTTTTAAAGTTCAAAATTTTCCCTAGAAAAATCCTGTTTCAGGCCCTACGGTCGACCGCACCGGTCGACCAGATCCTTTTCAGGCTTGATCAGTCGACCGCACCGGTCAACCGGGCCTAGTGGACTTCGTGTGCACATTTGTGCACGTCTGCCGGTTGACCGGACCGGTCAACCGACTGAAAGTCCTTTGCTCTCGGGTTTTGTCGGTCGACCCGGCCAGTCGACCGACCGAACAAAGAAATGTTTTTGTTTAGCCTTCCGGTCGACTGAGTCCAACAGCTAGTTTGCCCATGGACTGCCGGTCGACCGGGCGGTTGACCGACAACCGCCAGCAGCCTCAATGGCTAGTTTTCAGAGTTTTAATCATTTGATTTGAGTGAGATGTTTTGATCTGATCTCTCTGAATTTTGGGGGCTACTTCCTGACCTATTAAGCTAGTTTAATGATGATTAGATTTCCTCTAATCCCTATAAATAAAGGACATTGGTCACTTGCAAAGACGAAGAAAAATTCTATTATTTTCAAGTTTCCAAAAAGAAAAAAAAGTTTTCAAAGGCTTTCAATTTTCTAAGTGCATTCTTGGCTACTAGTTTTCAGTTGTTTGTCAAGCTATTTAGTACTACTTTACAACTGAATTTTTCTCTACACTTCTTGAGCCAAAATACTTCCACATTCAATTAGGAGTTGTAAAAGAGAAGTGTGTGGTCCTTGTTGATCATCTTGTTACTTGTTCTTTGTGTTGAGATCCCTCTTATGGAGAGGATTGGATTGGTGGAGTTTGGTACCCCGGTCTTCGGTAGAACCTTTTGTAATTTCCTTGGTGGATATAGTGGAAACCCTTCACGGTGGTGAAGGTGGGGACGTAGAGCGGTGGCTCGAACCTCGAAACAAATTCTTTGTGTTTGCGATTGATTTCCTTATTGCCTTTTATTGCTTTACATTTCTATCTTGTGATATCTCTTGTGTGCACTTCATTATTGCATCCATTTCATTATTTGCATTTTTCGGTCTTTACTCATCTCAACAAGCAAGCAATTACGCGCCCTCAACTCATAATCTAGAGGAATCAAAGAGGAGAAGTTCTAGAGCTCTTCACGGGAATTCGGCTTCAATTTCTTGTTTTGAGTGACCATTTGCATCATATATACATACTTGTTTAAAAAGATCATTAGATTAGCATTAACACCTATTCACCCCCCTCTAGGTGTTTTTCAATTGGTATCAGAGCATTGGTCTCTAGGCTATTGGCTTAACAACCTTAAAGAGATCCTATTTTGCTGATCACTATTCATTTTTCATCCTCAGACACTTATTAAAAATGGCCGAAGGAATTAAGACCCCACCCAAGTTTGATGACCTTAACTTTCCCATATGGAAGGTTAAGATAATCGTGTTTTTGCAATCCCTAAGAAGCCGGGTTGCAAAGGCGGTGACCAAACCATTTAGTGTACCCACCGGTGATGAGGACACGTGGTCCGATATTAACACAAAAGAGTTTGATGCTAATGCTAGGGCACACTATCCTTGCTTCAAGCTTTTAATGACGATGATATTTCTAGAGTTCATTCATTGCAAATCCACCCATGAGATTTGGACTCACTTACTTGTCACTCATGAGGGAACTTCACAAATAAAGAGGGCAAAAATAGACCTTCTTCGTTCCCAATATGAAATTTTTCTATGCAAGAGAATGAAACCATAGATGATATGGTTACTAAATTTACTAAGATTACTAATGGACTTTCTTCTTTAGGTGACGTCATTAACAACGACCAAAGAGTACGGAAGATCATCCGTGCACTCTCTCCATCTTGGGAAGTCAAAGCCACAACGTTGAAGGAACTCAATGACAAGGACGAAATGGAGCTTATAGGTCTCATTGGGAATCTCAAGACCCAGGAGATGGAAAGAAAAGCAAGAGAAGAGATGGCTCCTCCCAAGAAGATAGCTATTACCATCAAGAGTTCTTCCACCTACTCCGACGACGATGATGAAGAAGAGGATGATGAGGATCTTTCTCTTCTTGTAAAGAACGTTTGAAGGATGTACAACAAGGCAAAGTCCAAGATAGAAGAAGATGGCAAGGTAAAGAAAAGAAGAAAATCACTTGCTTCAATTGCCAGAAGCCGGATCACATTGTTGCGGAATGTCCGGAAAGAGCCAAGCCCTCCACCTCTAAGAAGCCGTACAAGAAGAAAGCTTTAAAGGCTACTTGGGATTCGGAGAGTGAATCCGATGAGGAAGTTGACACCGTCAACATGTGCTTCATGGCAAATGAGAGCACAAGCAAGGTAACTCCCGATACTTCCATTGATTGTGATCTATCCATGGATGAACTAGGAGAAGCATTTGAAAAACTATCTCATAACTATGATTTTCTCAAAAAGAAATACTTGAAAATGAAAAAGGAAAATGAATCTCTCAATCACAAAGTTTTCACACTTACAGAAGAAAAGGATGAATTGCTTTCTACTCCTGTTTCTACAGAAAAGGACTTTGATAACTATAAAATTTCTTGCAAAGGTAAATTTCTACAAATGATGAAAATAAAATTTCCATGCTAAAAGAGAAAATTGATTCATTAGGAGTAGTTTTGAAGAAATGTGAAATTGATAAAAGTAGACTAGAGGCTATGTTTCTTAAGAAACAAGTCCCAAAAGAACATCCACATGCTATTCATGCTCATGTCCATAAATCACAACCTTTACATCATGCCAAGCACCCTAAAACATGCCCACACTCCACACACACATCATGCATTCATGTATGGTAAAATCTTTTCATGCACATATGTGGCCGTAAAGGTCATTTGGTTAAATTTGCTATGATAGGCTTAATGCATCGCATAATCATGTTTGGGTTCAGAATACTAACTTTCATGGAGCCAAGAAAGTTTGGGTACCAAAGTCAACAAATTTGTTAAAATGATGTAGGTACTTTCCAAGGCCCAACGACGTAAAGGGTTGTGGTATCTTGATAGTGGTTGCTCAAGACACATGACTTGGGATATCAACAACTTTGCAATCCTATCAAGATACCATGAAGGTGGCACCGTCACCTTCGGAGATGACGCCAAAGGAAAAATCATTGGTATTGGTAATGTTAAACTTGGTACATCTCCTTTAATAGAAAATGTTGTTTTAGTTGATGGCCTCAAGCATAATCTCTTGAGTGTTAGTCAACTTTGTGACAAAGGTTTTGATGTTGTTTTTGATAACCTAGCATGTAGAGTTATTGATAGACAATCCAACACATGTATATTTTCTGGATTTCGTGAAAGCAAAGTATACATGATTGACATATCTAATATGCTATGGAATGCTACTTGTTTTGAAAGCCCTCAATGATGACTCTTGGTTGTGGCATAGGAGATTAGGCCACATTTCTTTTGACCATCTATCTAGATTAAAACAACAAGGAAATGGTGAAAGGTATTCCTTACTTGAACTTTGAAAAGGACCGCATTTGCGAGCGTGCCAACTTGGGAAACAAACCAAGTCCTCTTTCAAATCAATCAAGGATATCATGACATCACGACCCTTAGAGTTGATCCATATGAATTTGTTTGGTCCTACTCAAATCAAAAGTCTAAGTGGGAATCGTTTTGCTTTGTTTTAGTTGATGATTTCTCGCGTTTTACTTGGGTTTTCTTTTTAGAACAAAAAAATCAAGCCTTTTCATATTTTCAAGCCTTTAAGAAAAGAGTTGAAAAGGAAAAAGATTGTTCTAGTTTAAGAATAAGAAGTGATAGAGGTGGTGAATTCAATAACCAACCCTTTACCACTTTTTGTGAAGAACATGGAATTAAGCATGAACTATCTTGTCCTAGAACTCCATAACAAAATGGAGTCGTTGAGAGAAAAATCGTACATACAAGAGATGGCTAGGACAATGATAAATGAATATGGTCTCCCTCATTATCTTGGGCCGAGGCCGTTAACACATCTTGCTATATATCAAATAGAGTTTTCTTATGCAAAAACACTTCAAAAACATCTTTTGAGATTTATTTTTCAAGAAAGCCAAATGTTTCATACTTTAAAGTTTTCGGTTGTAAATGTTTTGTTTTGAATACTAAAGATAATTTAGGTAAATTTGATGCAAAGTCTTATGAAGCAATTTTTGTTGGTTACTCTAATACTAGTAGTAAAGCTTATAGAGTTTTCAATAAGTCCTTCTTGACTATTGAAGAATCTATACATGTAAAGTTTGAGGAATCTAATGTGTTTGTTGAGAATGTTATAGAAATAGATTCCCTAAATGAAGACATGGAGCAAATTACTTTGAAGGACTCACCTACTCTTGAAGACATGCCAAAGGATGATGAAGGTAATGAAGTTCAAGAAAATGAGGATCAAGGAAATGAAATTCAAGAAGTTGAAGTGGAGACTACTCAATCACTTTCCAAAGATTGGAGATTCAATCCACATCATCCCAAGGATCTAATTATAGGTGAAGTATCAAAAGGGGTAACTACTCATTCTAAACTTCATGATCTTTGTGGGCACTATGCATTTATTTCTCACTTTGAACCAAAGAACATCCTCGAAGCCGAGGGCGACTCATATTGGTTGCTAGCCATGCAAGAGGAGCTCAATTAATTCGAGCGAAACCAAGTTTGGCATCTTGTTCCTAGGGCCCACGATAGACCAACAATTGGCACTAAGTGGATCTTTAAGAACAAGTTGGATGAGTCGGGAAATGTTATTAGGAATAAAGCTAGGTTAGTGGCCCAAGGTTACACTCAAGTCGAGGGTATCGATTTTGAGGAAACTTTTGCACCCGTAGCACGGCTTGAAGCCATACGGATGACACTTGCATTTGCTTCTTATAAAGATTTTAAACATTTTCAAATGGATGTAAAAAGTGCCTTCTTAAATGGACTTATTGAAGAGGAGGTGTA
The DNA here is from genome assembly GCA_038442645.1 of Agave tequilana. Lineage (NCBI taxonomy): Eukaryota > Viridiplantae > Streptophyta > Magnoliopsida > Asparagales > Asparagaceae > Agave > Agave tequilana. Next base: position 11,040 of record JAVJIF010025750.1, on the reverse strand, counting down.
TGTTGAACAACCCCCCGGGTTTGTTGATCCTACACATCTGGATTTTGTTTTCAAACTTGACAAAGCTCTTTATGGTTAAAACAAGCCCCTAGGGCTTGGTATGAAAGACTTTCTTCATTTCTAATTTCTAATGGTTTTAAGAAAGAAAAAATAGATACTACTTTGTTTACTAAACATGTTGAAAATGATATACTTATAGTTCAAATTTATGTTGATGATATCATATTTGGTTCTACTAATGAAAATCTTTGCAAAGCTTTTGAATCATGCATGAAGGAGGAATTTGAGATGTCTATGATGGGTGAGCTTAACTATTTCCTTAGTCTCCAAATCAAGCAAAGGAAGGATGGATCTTCATCAATCAAGCCAAGTATACGAAGGAACTTATCAATAGATTTGGGCTTGAAGGGGCTAAGACAAGCAAAACTCGCATGGCTACCACCACAAAAGCTTGACAAGGATGAACAAGGTACATGTGTAGACATTAAGCTTTATCATAGCATGATTGGTAGCTTGTTGTATTTAACGACTAGTAGACCGGATATTATGTTTTGTGTATGTCTTTGTGCTCGATTTCAATCGTGTCCTAAAGAGTCCCATTTGATTGCAGTAAACGCATTATTAGATATCTTAAGGGCACAATTAAAATGGGTTTGTGGTATCTGAAGACCGGACAATTTTTCATGACGAGTTTTTCGGATGCCGACTATACGGGTTGTAGAGTGGATAGGAAGAGTACAAGTGGAACATGTCAATTTCTTGGTAATTGTCTTGTTTCATGGTCTTTCAAAAAGCAAAATTCGGTAGTCCTCTCAACCACCGAGGCGGAGTATGTTGCGGCAGGAGCTTGTTGTGCACAAGTTCTTTGGATGAAACATACTCTCCTTGACTATGATTTGCATTTTGACCATATTAAAATATTTGTGATAATACTAGTGCTATTCATATGACTAAAAATGCATATCAACATAGTAAGACTAAGCACATTGACATTCGGTATCACTTTTTTAGAGATCATTATGAGAAAGGTGATATTGATATTGATTATGTTTCTACCGATTTTCAACTTGCCGATATTTTTACAAAACCATTAGACTATGCTAGATTTTCTTTTATTTGTGGTGAATTGAATGTTTGTGTTATGGAATCATGAAGAAAATTTTTTTTTTAACAATGTTTACCCTTTTTGATGTATGACAAAAAGGGGAAGAAAAAGTTAGCTTATTTTTATTTTAGAGTTATGCATTTTGAGTTTTAAGTTATAACAAGTTAGTTTTGAATTTTGAGTTTTAAGTTATAACAAGTTAAGTTTTGGAGTAAGTTATTTTTGAGTTTTGGATTTTGAGTTATAAAAGGTTAGTTTTTGAGCAATACGTTTTGAATTCCTATGCCAAAGTTCATAATTTCTACTTTTTTATATATATACCATTCATTTATAGAGCATGTTTTGAGGGGGAGCTTCCAAGCTCTTTTCCCATTTTTTAAAATAACTCATATGTTTTGTCATCAACAAAAAGGGGGAGATTGTTGGCCCAAGGTTACAATCAACCGGTTTTTGAGTTTTGATGATTACAAAACATATATATTAGTTATTATACTAATCATTTTTTAGTGTTTAAGTGTGTTTCAGGGTTCTAAGGATTCTAGTTGTGCTCTTCCTTAAAGATGTCTCAATTCAGGATCTTTTGACTCAAGATGACTCAATTCGGGTTCAAGATACAAGCTATGCAACATTCCATGGAGAAGCCCTAATTTAAAGACCTTGTAATCACCTAGAACCTTTGTAAGAATTAGTTTGTTAAAGAATAAGGTTATGTTAAGTTGGCTCAAGAAAACACACACACCATCATTTTCCAAAAAATACGGTTTTTGTTTTTGGTATTTGATTTAGGTTCATGTCTTGATGGTTATACATGACTCAAATTATTTTATAATTTTACATCTTCTTTATATCATGTATAGCAACCTTTATAGCATGAACTTAATCATATAGTCTTACAAAATTATTTGAAAATTTTTTAAAGTTCAAAATTTTCCCTAGAAAAATCCTGTTTCAGGCCCTACGGTCGACCGCACCGGTCGACCAGATCCTTTTCAGGCTTGATCGGTCGGTAGACCACACTGGTCGACCGGGCCTAGTGGACTTGGCGTGCACGTTTGTGCATGTCTGCCGGTCGACCGGACCGGTCAACCGACTGAAAGTCCTTTGCTCTGGGTTTTGTCGGTCGACCGGGACAGTCGACCGACAGAACAAAGAAATGTTTTTGTTTAGCCTTCCGGTCGACCGACCGGTCGACCGAGTCCAACGGCTAGTTTGCCCATGGACTTCCGGTCGACCGGCCCGTCGACCGGGCCGGTTGACCGACAACCGCCAGCAGCCTCAATGGCTAGTTTTCAGAGTTTTAATCATTTGATTTGAGTGAGATGTTTTGATCTGATCTCTCTGAATTTTTGGGGGCTACTTCCTGACCTATTAAGCTAGTTTTAATGATGATTAGATTTCCTTTAATCCCTATAAATAGAGGACATTGGTCACTTGCAAAGACGAAGAAAAATTCTATTGTTTTCAAGTTTCCAAAAGAAAGAAAAGTTTTCAAAGGCTTTCAATTTTCTAAGTGCATTCTTGGCTAGTAGTTTTCAGTTGTTTTCAAGCTATTTAGTACTACTTTACAACTGAATTTTTCTCTACACTTCTTGAGCCAAAATACTTCCTCATTCTATTAGGAGTTGTAAAAGAGAAGTGTGTGGTCCCTTGTTGATCACCTTGTTACTTGTTCTTTGTGTTGAGATCCCTCTTGTGGAGAGGATTGGATTGGTGGAGTTCGGTACTCCGGTCTTCGGTAGACCTTTTGTAATTTCCTTGGTGGATATAGTGGAAACCCTTCACGGTGGTGAAGGCGGGGACGTAGAGCGGTGGCTCGAACCTCGAAACAAATCCTTTGTGTTTGCGATTGATTTCCTTATTGCCTTTTATTGCTTTACATTTCTATCTTGTGATATCTCTTGTGTGCACTTCATTATTGCATCCATTTCATTATTTGCATTTTCGGTCTTTACTCATCTCAACAAGAAAGCAATTACGCGCCTCAACTCATAATCTAGAGGAATCAAAGAGGAGAAGTTCTAGAGCTCTTCACGGGGAATTCGGCTTCAATTTCTTGTTTTGAGTGACCATTTGCATCATATATACATACTTGTTTAAAAAGATCATTAGATTAGCATTAACACCTATTCACCCCCCCTCTAGGTGTTTTCCAATTGGTATCAGAGCATTGGTCTCTAGGCTATTGGCTTAACAATGTTAGAGAGATCCTATTTTGCTGATCACTATTCATTTTTCATCCTCATACACTTATTAAAAATGGCCGAAGGAATTAAGACCCCACCCAAGTTTGATGGCCTTAACTTTCCCATATGGAAGGTTAAGATAATCGTGTTTTTGCAATCCCTAGGAAGCCGGGTTGCAAAGGCGGTGACCAAACCATTTAGTGTACCCACCGGTGATGAGGACACGTGGTCCGATATTAAACACAAAAGAGTTTGACGCTAATGCTAGGGCACACTATGCCTTGCTTCAATCTTAATGACGATGATATTTCTAGAGTTCATTCATTGCAAATCCGCCCATGAGATTTGGACTCACTTACTTGTCACTCATGAGGGAACTTCACAAGTAAAGAGGGCAAAAATAGACCTTCTTCGTTCCAATATGAAATTTTTTCTATGCAAGAGAATGAAACCATAGATGATATGGTTACTAAATTTACTAAGATTACTAATGGACTTTCTTCTTTAGGTGACGTCATTAACAACGACCAAAGAGTACGGAAGATCATCCGTGCACTCTCTCCATCTTGGGAAGTCAAAGCCACAACGTTGAAGGAACTTAATGACAAGGACGAAATGGAGCTTATAAGTCTCATTGGGAATCTCAAGACCCAGGAGATGGAAAGAAAAGCAAGAGAAGAGATGGCTCCTCCCAAGAAGAAAGCTATTACCTTCAAGAGTTCTTCCACCTACTCCGACGACGATGACGAAGAAGAGGATGATGAGGATCTTTCTCTCTTGTAAAGAACGTTCGAAGGATGTACAACAAGGCAAAGTTCCAAGATAGAAGAAGATGGCAAGGTAAAGAAGAGAAGAAAATCACTTGCTTCAATTGCCAGAAGCCGGATCACATTATTGCGGAATGTTCAGAAAGAGCCAAGCCCTCCACTCTAAGAAGCCGTACAAGAAGAAAGCTTTAAAGGCTACTTGGGATTCGGAGAGTGAATCCAATGAGGAAGTTGACACCGTCAACATGTGCTTCATGGCAAATGAGAGCACAAGCAAGGTAACTCCCGATACTTCCATTGATTGTGATCTATCCATGGATGAACTAGGAGAAGCTTTTGAAAAACTATCTCATAACTATGATTTTCACCTACCCCGAGCATAATTTTCAACCAACTTGTCCCCCTTATCCACCTAGTCCACAATATTTCCAAGATTCATACTCAGTTCCACCAGTCCAAAATAGAAAGCTATTAATTTTGGAAATGAGTATGCGTGAGTCCAAACACAAATCCCAAAATCTGATGGACTCACAATTTCACTACCACTTCCAAGACAATTCTTCATTTTTTCATCAAAATAATGAACCTATCAACTATGAAAAGATGCTTGAAGCCATGACTCAGGCTCAAAACTCGTAATCGTGACATAGATATGATGGTCGAATCTCTACATTCTCACCGTTGGACCAGTTCTGATGTCACTAACCATTCTGTTAGAGCCGAAGAGTCCTGTAGTTGGGAAAACAAGATTCCATTTCAGAACAACCATTTGAACTTGCCCAAACTCCAAATTTTGAAAAATATTGACAGTTTAGCAAGTTATCCTTTTTCCTGAAATAGAACTTGAAAATGAATATGATCCTGAACCCCAACTGAGTGATTCAATTCTACTTCTTGATTCGATTATGACTCCGGTATCTTCACCTGATTTCGATCTTTTCCCCGAGTCAACGTTGGATCCTATGCCTATTCATCATGAAATTGAATCCCCCATCTTTGAGGATCATATGAACTTGACCAATTATACAATTTTGAAAATCCTATTGACAAATTGGCAAGTTCTCAATTTTTGATATTGAACTCAATGAGATATGTGACCTAGATTCTCAAATCTGTGATCCAGTTCAACTTTCTGAATCAATATTGACTCCTGTTTTGTTACCAAACTTGAGTAATATTTTAGAGTCAGTTTTGATTCCTCCACCTATCATTCCTGAACTGGAATCACCCATATTAGGTCACATCCCATTGTTAGAAAATACATGTGGACTTGAGTTTCACTTTATTGACTTGGACCCACTTCTTGAACCATATCGACTCCTGAACCTTTACTTGACTTAAGTCACCTTCCTGAGTCGGTATTAGTTCCTGTCCTTCCTGAGTCCAAGTCAACCGTTCTATCATTTCATACTCCATTTTGGGACGAGGTGGTTGACAAATTTGACTACGAAATTAGTTATGGAATTTGAAAATTAGATGGGGTTAAATTTTTAATAAAAATTCTTCATGGATTTATCTTTTTAATGGGTTATATTAAAGATATTTCTGGTGGGCTCCTCTGAGACCCAAGAAAAGTTGATTGGGCCACGTTTCGTGGACCAATCAAACCACCACCGGAACCACCACCTTAAGGTAACCTTTTCCTTCCCTTCTTCTTTTTCATGCATCTATGCATTAATTCATACATTGAGGACAATGCATGAGATAGGTGTGGGGGAGGGTCTAATATAACTTAGGTTTTTTCTTTACTTTAAAAACTTTTTGAAAAAATAGAAACAATATTTTAACATATTTTTTAAGAAATTAAGTTAATTTTAAGAATAGGAAAATCTAAATTCGGATCTTATACTTGGTCAAAATATGATTATTTGTTTGATTTTTAGGGTTAGGAAGAAAATTTGTCAAAGTAATTAGTCTTGATCTTTACCTTGATGAAGTATGCACACCTCATACACTTACACACTTAGGGTTCAAAAACAAAGATTCTTATGCCTTATAAAAAGTATATATATAAAAAATAAACAAATCTAATTATTGATTAGCTAGGTGCTTGGCCTAAGCAAGCCTTAGTATTTATGCGAAAGATAATTAGATAAGTTTGAAAAAAAATAAAAAGAAAAAAAGATAAACAAATCTAATTATGATTAGCTAGGTGCTTTGGCCTAAGCAACCTTAGTATTTATGCGAAAGATGATTAGATAAGTTTGAAAGAAAAATATATATATATATATATATATAACCCTCTGATTAAGCTGGGTATTTGTGCCTAATAAAGCATAAGTATTCACGCCTAAAAGTGGTCCATATAATAAAGTCCTTAGTTTTGTGGCCTTATTTGCTCGAGTCCTTAAGTCCTTGGGGTGTTTTCTCACCCAGTGCCCTAAGACCGTTTGGTTTGGGAGTCATCGATTAAAGGCTCGTTACATGGGCAGATTAGAAAGCCTAATAGAACTAAGGAATAATACCACCAAAAAAAAATATATGTATAAATAAATAAGGCATAAGAGTTAGAGTAAATGAACCCTTAGTCAAAATTCTCACAGTCACAAGGTGCATATGACTTAGGGTAAAGTAATAGACTAGATGAGAAGTACAATTTGACTCCTTACTTTAATTGATAACAAATTTTTGAATAGAGACTAAGTGTAGGAATGAAAAATTCAGTTTTCCTATAACTTATAGATTGCTTAAATCTTACAATTATATGTCAAATATTTTTCTCTTTTAAAATGCTTTTCAAAAATACTAACTCTTTATTTCCCTTTCTTTATGGATTTTGTGGGGTGCAATCCGCTGAAAACCCTCACGAGACAAAACTCGTCCTCTAGGGGAAACCTAGAGGTTTAACGGCTTGTTGCACATGCTCAGTGCAATCGCGTGACCTGCGAAAGTGGTCTAATAATCTCTAGTATAGTTTAGTTGTTTTGCTCGAGGACGAGCAAAGGATAGGTATGGGGGTGTAATTGGTCGCTAATGCTGCATCTTTAATATCATATGTCCATACTTATTATAGAATAAAAGCCTGCATTGTCCTAATTAATTGTTTAATTTATTTGCAGGCCTAATCTTTAAGGAGATGAAGAGAAATAAGCCAAAGCCCACCAAAATTCTGAATTAAATCAGAGTTAATTGGAGCTCACTGAATCAGGGCAAAATCAAGAGGTTGAAAACCGGTTGAGAAGAATCCTCTCAGAATCGATTGGTTAAAGCCAAGAATCCAAGGCCATTTCGTCAGAATCCTGGACCCAAACGAAGAAACCAACTGAAGATACATGCAGAAGGACATCCCAGATAGACCCACCAACATGTTGTGGCCATCTGGCACACCCTGGCCGCGGAAATGCGGCCCAAGCCGCGTTTCTGCGGCTTTGTTGGGGAGTTAGGGGCAGTGTTTGCTCCCCCGACCTCCCCGGGATCCTATAGATTGGGTTTTTGCCTATAAAAGGCTTGTACTTGCGCTGAAAATGGGACGATCATGCAGAGATAGGACTTAGCCAAGTTTTTCATTTCTTAGTTTAGGTTTTCTTTTCTTTCATGTAAATGTATGTAGGCTTAGGTTAGATGATGATTCATGTAAGTAAGAGAGAGAGGCTGATGTTGAGAGTGACACCGATGTACCCTCCTCCTTTCTTCCATTGTTTTAGTAAGTAAAAGGTAAATGCTTTGTTTTTATGTTCTGCTTTACTTTACTTTTCTTTTGCTTTCTTCTTCCTCCTTCTACTTTACCTCGTTTGTTTTTGTTGAGTTTACAAGTGAATTCCAAAGCACAAGTACAACGACGTTATGTGAGTGCCAACGATAATTCATGAAGACGTTCTCCTCCTCAAGACGTATCACTTCATGCTTGTGCGAGACTTGATGATATAATGCGAACGGGGACTGAGCTTGGGCTTATGATCTATGCGTTGAAACACTCCTAAACAAAGGTAGAACATGCAAAGGTTTCCAGGAAAGTCATCAATCAAACTAGGTAAGTATTTCTTCACTCTTCTTTCTTTCTTTTCTTTTATTTCTTTAGCATAGATCGCAATCACGATTTCTTTCACCACATCTTCCAAATCGTTTTCACTCTTTTTTCCAATTCATTTGTATATAGTCATTCTCTGGTTTTCTCCACCTTCTTCATCTATCGCTTTCTTTTTAACTTAACCTTTAACATAACTCTTTCATTTTTATTTCTTTAAAACAGAGAAGAACTTTCGCTTTTGTGTTCATAACGATTTCAATACAAGAACGTAAACGCTTCTATCGCAAAACCCTCCTTGTGGATCATGACCCGCATAGCCACTTGCTATAGCGGTAAGAATTGAGCACTTGTTGGCCATGCACCACCACCCATAGAATCAAGAAAGAGCTCTCAGACATGTTCCAAAAAAATTTTATTCTCCAAAGAAAGAGCTCTCAGTCAAAGAGCTCTCAGTCAGTCAGTCGTGGGAGTTAGAGAGAGAAGCTCTCCCTGGGCGAAATTCCCCCCCCCCATGGTGGAATCTCACCTAGGCTCTTCCACGAACTGCTTGGCTCTGGTTCCTGGTCATCTTCAGCTCATCTAGGCACACCCTGTGCCTCAGAGATTGGTTTCCCATCCCCCTTCTGGGGGCTGGCGGTTTCCCGCCTTTGATCAAATGAGGCCAGCAACCAGATCCCACTCTGGGGCTGCCATGGTGGTTGATAGGGGAGTCAGTAAGGGTGGATCCAAGGTTGATGCTTCTGGTTCTGGCCGGATTCAACAGGTGCAGGTGGTGCAGGGCAGGTTGCGGCTGTGGATTTGGAGCAGCAGGTTTTCTTCGGATGATAATGAGGTTAGTAGTACGAATCGGAGGAGAGTGTCCACGGTTCTTCTTCTGCTAACTCTGATTTTGATAATGAGGAGGTAGGGGAGATGGTGGAGCAACAGGGTCTGCGTTCCACTCTAGTTAAGGATGTTGTTGGGCCGGTGGCAGATCAACTGTTGGTTGAAATGCCACAGTCAGCCCCGATTGCTGCTGGGCGTAAGCAGGGAGGTGTTTCTTCTGTGGGCCTTCAACCAGGTCCCGTACTAGTGCTGCCTTGGTGCTTGATGGGGGGGAGTCTAAGGGGAGAGCCAAGATGGATATAGCTGGGCCTGAGTCGGTGGTGATATAGGGAATCCTCCCAGTCTAGTCGGTTATTCCTGCTGTGAAGCTAGGTGGTGAAGTTCCTGTTAGGGTCCATGTGAGGGCTGATGGTGCTGACCAGAAGGCCCCATGGGTGAACTTATTTAAGGATAACCGTAATTTGGGTAAGGGGATCTTGCTGGAAGAGATGGAAGTAGAAGGAGACCTTGTGAAGATAGAAGAGGATGACGTGGATGTTGTTGAGGAGGCCTGGGGCTACTGTTTGGTGGGCCTATTTGCGGGCAGGTTTCCGTATGGCGGCTGTCCGTAATTTGAGGGAGGGATGGAAGGTGAACTGCACACATTGGAGGCATCGGTCGGGGTGGTTAGTATTCAAATTCCAATCGGATGAGGATAGACTAAAGGTCTTGAATGGTGGACCGTACTTTGCGTACGGGAGTAATTTGATGCTGAAAATATTGCCGAAATGCTTCAGGTTGAGGGAGAGGATGTATCTTCGGTTCCAATCTGGATCCAGCTGCCGGACCTACCCCTGATTGTTGGAATGCTCGTGCCCTCAGCAAGATTGTGTCCAGGGTGGGGAAGCCCATAACTACTGATAAAATGACTCTAAACTAAGGAGAGGCTCTCCTTTGCTAGAGTATTGGGAGGTGGGATGCATCGTCAGAAATTGTTTCGGATGTGGAAATTAGGCTTCCGACGGGTGTGGTGTATCATCAATCGGTGATATCCGAGTTTATTCCCAAATTCTGTAAAAAGTGCAAGACTTTTGGGCATATGGAGGAAGATTGCAGCAAGGGGCTAGAGGGGAGGCAACATACGGCATATATTGCTAAGCAGGAGCTACAGAATGTGGTGGGTCTGGGAGCAGTAAAGGTGTGTCTTTGGTGTCAAGGGGGGTGCCAGGGTTCAGGTTGATACGCCAAAGTTGGGGGTGGATAACCTATGGCTGATGCTTGTCTGTCTGCCCCCAGTGCGAAGCCTCCGGGGACTGTATGAAAAATTATGATCCGCCTGAGGTGGAGGTTCTGGTTGATAGAGGTGCAGGCCACACTGGTAAGGGTAGTATGCCGGGCTGTGGGGGTGGACCTGGAGATTGAAGAGGATGGCAGCTCTGATGAGGAGTGCTCCAGTCAGGGCAGATGGGGGCTGGCCTACTGCCAGCGAAGGCTGCTATGGTGGCTGAACCGATGCTACTCCAATGTGCCCAGTGGAGGACCTGGATGCTGGGAGATGTGGGTTGGACTAGAGTTGATAAAAAGGGGAAGAAAAAGAAGAAGGCTGGACAGCCAAGGAGTGGTTGCTGTCCAGCAACAGTCTGATGGTGTGGGTTTGCAGGGTGGTGCTCCCATTCCTGGTCGGGCGGAGGAATGTGGTTGTCACTAGTGGGCTCCGCATATGTATCAAGGAGGAATTGGAAGGGGAAAGGCTGGCGATCCTTCAATGGATGGTGTAATTAGGTGTAGGAGTTCCAGAGGTAGTCGACTTGGAAGTGGACCTAGTCGATTGGGGTGGGCCAAGTCGACTACTAGGTTTGTCCTAGTCGGACTATCTCTGTTACAGGGAGCTTTGTGTCCGGGATCAGTCGACTTGGTATTGGACCTAGTCGACTTTGGTGTGCGCAAGTTTGGTCTTGGCGGTCTAGGGATGGTAATACTTGTAAGTTATGTTTTGCCTTTGGGCAGGTGGGTGGTAGGGATTGAAAGATTGTTGTGATCCCTTGTGGGTATCATAGGGTAGATTTTTTGATGTAGCTCTTTTCGGGCTGCTGCATGGATATTTGTAGATACCTTTTTTTTGGGAAATATAAAATTACATTCCAAAAAAAGAAAGAGCTCTCAGTCAGAATCAAGAAGAGCTCTTAGTCAAGAAAGAGCTCTCAGTCAAGCGTT
>JAVJIF010025749.1:0-71203 GCA_038442645.1 Agave tequilana | reverse complement strand
TTGTATGTGTGTGTCGCTCACACACATGACCCGAACCCACATGGCATGAGACATGTCACACCTTTGGAATGATCTCAGAATGTTGTTGGCAATGCTTTTATTTTTCGTAAATTACAAAAAAGTATTAGCTCTTCCCTAAAAACCCCCTTACCAATTTGAAATTTGGTATGGACACATTTTGCATTCCAATTCTTTTCATTTCCATTACCAAAATTAGTTATGAAATTGGCATGTAAACCATCTAAGGTGTGTCTTTGATGTCTTGTCTTAATTTTTTGCTAGAAACCTAATTTGAGTTGGGATTTCCCCGAAACTCACCTGTTACTCTTTTATCACTGAGTCAGACCTCGGCAAACGGTCCTGAACACTGGATGAAAACAACATTATTTAAAGTCAAGGGGTGAGGCAAGATTCATGGTGGGCAGTAAGAAGAAGGTTTAGCTAGCCATGCAAGGGCATACTCTTTGTCTAAACTTACAATCCAACTTGGTTCCTCTAGTTTTGTGACTAGACAATTTCATTAATTCCCCCTACTTAATAGCAATGAGGGCCATTTGATGCATGACTTGGCCTTGAATTCTATTTCAGCATGCCTCCATGTATGATAATGTAAGAAATTTGGGGTTTGAATTTCGTACAGTAAATCATCATCAATTTAATATAAATAAATAAAATCAGTTTATACACAAAGATATAGACTTTGGTCTTGCCTTGATACACCAAAAGTTTTAGAGCATAATTTTAGACGTTATACACATGAGATATACATATTTGAGGTTAAATGTCAGATTAAAAGGTTTGCAATTATTTATAAATCAACAGTAAAAGAACGAGAATTTATTATTATAAGAGGTCTCAGATTCAAGAACGAGTTGTACATCTGATCCTGCATTAAACTTTAATTTTTGCATACATATGATATAATTGTTGTTTGTTTGTTTGAAGCTTAAACATGATTAGTTAATGATAATAATCTTCGGATTGTGAATCCAAACCCGTTCTCATGTGTTTAAACCCGGAAAGCGCCAGTTCCCGGTAAACGCGCGGTTCGTACACCGGGTACAATACGTGCATGTACCGTGGGTGTCCCTCAACCACCGGCATTTCTCACTTTTCTCCGGAACAATTCACATTTTTAGAATTCACAGTTACCGGCAATCTCCAGTTCCTTGCCGACACGATAAATTGGAATGGTTGATTTCTCACGATAAATTGAATCCTAACTGTTCTTTCAAGTGTTTTTGTGAGCACGATGAGTAGATTAATAAGGAAATGTTAATAATTAAAAGAGTTTTTTGAGGTTTGGGTGGTTCTACTAATTTTGGAAGTACATAAGCATTACATATGATGACTTTGTGGTACAGTTGTGGGGGACAAAAGCCTGGACAATCAGGGGCGGAACCCAGAAAATTTTTCGGGGTGGGCTGCAATTTTTTATAACATATACTTATAAATTATATGAATTTATCAAAAGAATAAAACAGTATTCTCCACTAAATCAGGAGTGAAATTATGAATAATTTGCTAAAAAAAACCAATATAGAAAGGGGTCTAACACAATATATAAAAAAGAACAAAAATAAAATTAAGTTTACGCCTATATATTAAAAAATGGGCCGGGCTGTAGCCCGGCCCAGCCCACTAATGGGTCCGCCCATGTGGACAATGCAATCAGAGAGAATCTCAGGTCGTGTTGCATGGAGTGAGAGCTCTATTCTAGGAGTAACATCGGTTAATCACTGACAAGGAGTTCCCAGTGAGTGAATTTGTGGAGAACTTTTAAGTTTTGTGTTTTTTAAAACTTTTTGTCTTTGGATAGGAGTATTATGAGGCTACTTGTTTCGCGTAAAAGGCTGTAAAAGACTATAATTCCTAAATAACTGACAGTCCAATTACAACTATGATGTTTGTTTGAACGTAATTCGTGAAAAACTTACGCAATTCAATTATCACTCACTTGCAACTCAAGTACCACTCACTTACAACCCACTTACAGTTAATTTTGTGATTATGCAAATATGTATTATTTTTTATATTAATATTATTTTAAATATTTATTTGCAGTATTTAAAATTTTTAAATCATCAAATAGTTGATTTTGTCGTCAACTTTTCCACTTACGACTTACACATTAGGACAACCAAACACCGTAAAATACAATATACTTTCCCAATTACAGCTTTACATTACCAACAAAATACCGTAAAACTTACATGCATGTAACTCATTTACAATCATAAAAGAGTTTATCAATTATGACTTACGAATTACGGCCAATTACGATAACCAAACAGACCCTATAATGTATTGTGGAAGAGGATATGTTGTTTGTGGTGTAATTTCATTTCTTTTTAATGAAATGAGGTGGACTTCCAACCTTTTCCTACATGCCATTAACTTATATTAGCTGTGACTTGTTATCATAATCTTAAAATTTAGTCCTTGTTAAAGGAATTTTGATAAAAGTTGTTAGTTGTCTAAGTAATTTAGAAATGTTTTCTAATTGACAATAATTGATGAAGAAAAACTAGAAAGTACAATCCAAATGACTTTAGAAGGTTTTTGTGCCTCCTCTACTTATGGTAGCGTGTGGACTACAATTTGGTTTTTCTGTTATGCAATAATTAATAGAGAACGCTGTTAGTGTGAAGCAATGTGATTGCTCTAATATGTTCACTAGTTAGCTAATAATGATGTTTGAGGCATAACAAACTTTTTAGTACATGAAATTGTTTATTTTAGAGCCACTAGTTTTGCTGACACGTGCAAATACACGTGTAGACTTAAGTCCAAATTTATACTTTCATGATTTCTAGGAATGTATGAGCTATCTCACACGCCTTTTGTTTTATTAAGGGTGGTAGACGGGTCGCGACCCGTCAGACCCGACCCGACCCGATCCGACCTGAAATTAGCGGGTCTGGGTTTGGGCTAATCGGGTTTGGGTCGTAATCGGGTCGACCCGTCTGACCCCATTATTAAATGGGTCGAGTTGACCCGAACCCGCCAGACCCGATGAATCGGGCTCCTCTCCTTGATCTCCTCCTTTGCCGCCCCCGCCTCCTCCCCTTCGCCTAAGTCAAATTGTCAAAAAATATGCGTAAGACCAGTTTTGAACCCGTAGCCTCTAGTGTGTGGAGTTTAGTGTGATCGCTAACTATACCACCCAACAATTTGGTAATAAAGTGTAAAGAAATTGTATTTAAATTTAATAATCGGTCAAATGGGTCGGGTCGGGTCGACCCGACTAAGAAATGGGTCGGGTTTGGGTTTGAATTTTGACCCGTATAATAATCGGGTCGGGTCGACCCGACCCGATTATTATATGGGTCGAACAGTAATCGGGTCGGGTCGACCCGACCTGACCCAATTGCCACCCCTATGTTTTATATTTAACATTGGTTTCTCTACAAATTTTTACAAGTACAATTTTTTTTTTTTTGCATAGATCGAGCTTACATATTAAGTTAGAGCATTTAATAGTACAGTTAAGACTCATATAAACGATAGTAACAAAAACATGACACTGTGCAACCAAACGTTACCCGTCCCTAGTGACGCAATAAAGATTTTCTTAATTTTAAAATCATATTTATATAAATTTATGTATGATTTTTCTTTCTTTTTTTTTGTAAATATTTTGATTATATTTATATAATAAGCAATGGCTTGAAGAAATTAGGAAGAGAATCCGACCAAAGGATTTTCATAAAAACATTGGCATTGTCTTGCCAATTATGGTAGTTCATGAACATTGGATGCAAATGCCCATTGATTGTCCAATCAAGGGAGCACAGGCTTATATCATGCAATTTAATCTTGTCAATATTTCTCCTATGCAAGATAGTGACCACGATGATGAAGATGACAAAGCTTTCTTTGGCATCTTGTATATAGATCTTTTTTTTTGCTATTATTGCACCTTTTTTTTTCAATAAATAGTAGCTATCATCTTAGCTCATATTCTATGTCAATTTTAGTCTTAATCTAAATTGTCATTATCATGACTTAATTTTGATAGTTATGTGGTTGGGAGGTGAGTGATTAAATTGTCTCAAAATCTTCCGATGTGATTAATTTTCTCTACCAAACATTGTTGAACAGAGCGTTTATGTACCAATCTTCTAGAGCTATGAATCTGACTATGGATTTCGAGTTTGAGATCTCGTCCTTTCTCTTAAAAAAAAAATTAATTGGTGAACAGAAAGAAACCATGTGATGCAATTTGATTACGAAAGAGTGCATGAAATTCCTCAAGGTGAGTGTCATAATGTTTTTAGAGCATAAGGTTTTAGTTAAGATCCATGGAATGTAAAAGATCTATATCCATGACTAGTGTGACAAATGATAGGACACCAACCCTTTTAGAGTGGGTTTGCAATTGTGTGCTCATGTCATGATACTAACTTTATTTGGAAGTTTTATCACACATTTAGTAACATTCTTTTCCTTTGAAAAGGAAAGGTTTTTACACGTGCATTATGCATGCTTTTATGTCTAGAACTTCAAATTGTTCACTTGTGGGACAAGATTTTTCAAATTGAAGAAACATGATGAAAAGATTGGAGTGGCAATGTTTGATCACATTAGGTGGCAACCAACATATGAAAATGTTGAATGTGACATTTCCTTGCTTTCAGTTTTCAGATTTAGCCTAAACAATCCTACCATCTCTCTTCTCATTCTAGTTGTTTTCCTCTAATTATGCAGCATCAACCAAATTGATAATCATATAACCACCACATCTGGAGAAGGCAGCTCATGTGCATTTGCTTCATGAGAAATCCATGTGAAATTACCTCCTCAAGCTCTAGAAAATTAGGTTAGCATGTCAGGCAAATGTCTCAATGTAAGCCCTAAAAGTGGAAATAAAAGGAGAACAACATTGAACAAGGAAAGAAAACAAAAGGGGAAGAAAGCAAACAAACCTAATGAAACCACTAGAGAAAAAGGTAAAAAGAATACAAAAGGAAAAAAAAAAGGGAAAAAAAAAAATATTCACCAGTGTGATTGTGTTCATGAACCATGTGTTGCTTCTTTGCTTGTGGTGGTGCCCTCCATTATATAGGCAACTCACCTACCATGATGTACACATACACATCTACTCTTGGTTAAAGAATTGCATTGGCCAAGAAGCTAATTGATTGAAGGCACACAAGAGTCTTCTACTTTCTACTACTACACTGCATGCACAAAGAGATGAGAGAAGGGATATGTTGTGTTGATCACCCACTGGGCCAAATGTCAAAAACTTTAGATGGATAGCACTACAAGAGATAGAGTACTATCCAAAGAGATATCACAATTCAGAGTACTAGCAAGAGAGATTGGCTAGCACGATAAGAGTAGTTGTGTGAAAAAGGCTGATAGAGGCTATGCAAACTTTCTGCTCCCTTATGGTGAATATGGCCAATGTGGCCACACTCCCCTTTCGGTGGCTTTGCCATCTTATCCTTCTAGTACACAAAGATAATTGCATTGTACCTCATTGGCCCCCCTTTTTCTTGAAAATGTGTTGAGACAAATGGTGTGATGAACCAATTTGGACCCATTGATTCATTTCTTTAGAGTCTAGACCCTTTTTGCACTTGTTGGTTTCTTCTTATATTTGATCTTTCTAGCTTAGTAGTGGTACTCAAATTTCAAATTTCAAATTTCGAGACTGCAGACTCAGGTGCGTGCTGTCAACAACTAAATAATCGGGAGGAGAGAGGAGAAAATTTCTTCGTTAATTCTTTGCTATGCCTCGGGCAATCAAAATGCAGGAAATAGGAAAATTTTCTCATTATTTTTCTCACCGCGTGACTATTTTTTGAGAGTAGACAGTGAACCGACGTGTTTCATTAGTAAATTCTTAATGAAAACACTCTTGTAAAAACATATAAAGTTGGTCACATGTCCTCCGAGCAAAAAAAACTTCACCGCTCTTCTAGGTGCAAGAGGGACACGCGTACTAAAATATAAAAATACAAACGAGCATAGCTCAAACACATGAAAAACGAATGCTCAGAAGTCAAAAGGGGATAGATCCTCCTCATGATGCAAAAGACATCTTGAGAAGAAAGGACCCACGAACCCTACTAACATAAAGTTAAAGAGGCCCCCCCTGAACAAACCTGATGTGGGACTATTCTTAACAGCCTCCCGTAGTTTCACAGTAGAATGAACTTCACTTGGGGTGACCCGGAGGGTAAGAGCCAACACAACGGGCGGGGATGCATGAACTTCACTTGGGTGACTCGAGGGTAGCAGTCAGCACAACGGGCAGAGGTGCATGAACTTTACTTGGGGTGACTCGGGGTAGCAGCCACCACAATGGGGCGGGGTGCATGAACCAAGCTCTTATACCATGTTACTTTGAGAAAATCTCTCTCCAAAAGACGTCTTGAGAAGAGAGGACCCAAGAGCTAATATAAAGTTAACGGAGCCCTCTTGAACAACAACCTATGTGAGACTATTCTCAATAAGAAGTTTCATATTTTTCGTTTTTTTTTTCTTATTTCTCGATGTCCAAGACAACTGCAAAACAAACAGTCCTAGATTAGATATTTTGTCTTTATTATTACGTCTTTTGATTATATATGTCATTTTTTTTTTCTTCTAAGAGATGATTATATATGTTATTACATGTAAGTGACATCGTCCGTTACTGGTAAAATTTCCTTATAATACAGTGATATAACGATAAAAGTTTCATTATAACAGGGAATGTCCATGAAAGGTTCTACTAATCTCCCCTTTATTTTCTTTAACTTGAGAAATCGATAAATCTTTGTGCTAGTTTTTTGCATTTTTGTATTATCCTTGTACTCCCTTAGAAAATTTCTTTCCAATATGAGAGGTAAATAATGATGCACCTCTTCCTTTGCAATGGGTGTTACAAATTGAATCACTAGCATCTCAGTGGGATGCAAATGGATACAAATTATTCGCTCCGAATGATTCATAACCGTAATTTGATAAATATGGATATTCATATCCGCTCCGTTTAAAATATAGACACTAATACAGATAGTGCTTAACTATCTGAATGGCTGAATACATGTTAGAAAATTTAAAAATATGTCTTGGTGCATGTGCTCAAAGTATTATGTAGTGCCATAAAGTGTGTGATTTGATATTTTTTTTATATTTTAATGTAAGAAAAGTCCAAATAAATTTTGAACTCTTTTCCTTATGAATTATTATATATACTCAATATTATTCGACAAACATACAATTCGAATCCTAGTTCATTTTAGTCAAATATGAATACTTAATTCAATATCCAGGCACATTAAAGCAGAAATGGGCTTTCACATCGCCCATTTCACGTCAGTTTGAGGCAACCGACATGTATCAAAAGGCGATAACAATTTTGAAATTTGATGAAAAATATATATTTATCTTTGAATTTTTTACGGCGGTTATTAAAATAATCACCATAATATATAAGTTTTACGACAGTTCTTTGAAGAACCACCGTAAAAGCTCAAAAGATGGTGGTATTTTTGAAATTTGTTGAAAATTACACAATTTTACCCTTCAATTTTTTGCAGCGGTTATTAAAATACCAGCTGTAAAAAGTAATATTTTACGTCAGTTCTAAAAAGAATCGCCGTAAAAAAGCATTTTTGTAAATTAAAATAAATCGATTTTGATCTGCCACGTCAGCGATCCGCAGTTCAATATTGTTGGACTCTTTGTACTTTACTTTCAGATCATCTCTCTCCCTTACCCATCTCTCTCCCTATGTTCTTCGATCTGAAAGAACGTTCTTCGATTAATGCGAGTTCATCAAGGTGACTGCACGGTCAACTACTTTTCCGAACTGCTCCTCCTCGCTCAGAATCTACAAGAGGGACTTCTCAAAATAATTTTTAGTCTGGGGCTCCGCTCCCGAGCCCCTGGGAGAGGGGCTCCCTGTCCCTTTTCAAACCCTACGGTGACTTGATCACACAAGTCGATCCGCGTAATGATTCTGCGTAAGGCGACAAAACGTCAAGGCAATATCTTAGTTGAGTTAAAAAAACTCATCTTTTATATCTTCTCCCCCACAGTTCGATCTGTTTCTCTCTCCTCATTCATCAAGGCGATCGAGACGCATTCGATCTTCGATCTGAAAGATGCAATTCGATCTTCGATCAACGCGAGTTCATCTCTCTCCCTTCGTTCATCAAGGCGAGCTCATAAAATAATTGATGAATTCGAATTTGAGGCTGATTATGATATTTTATTAGAAGAAGAAAAAGAAGGGTATGATTTCAAATTTTAGAGCTAACTATAATATTTGTTCGATCTGATTTAGATTTATTTACAACTAGGGATAACTAGGCAAGATGGAAGAGGAGGACGAGGGATCACGAGAAGGATGAGGGGATCACTGGCGGGAATAGACGAAGAGGACGAAGAGGTGATCACCTTAATTATTATTTTTTAATTGAGGCATTTTCACGGCGATTTTAAACTGCCATTGTGACCTCCCAGCTTTACGATGTCGCCCAGATAGATGGTGATTTTTGAGCCGCCATCATTGCTATTTAATAGCATTTTAAGTCACCGTGAATGCTCATTTCTGTTGTAATGACAGTATCCGTATTCGTAACCTTAAAATGGAGATGGATGTCCGAACAGTATCTGAGTCGTTTACATCCCTAACCTCAAGGAGCGAATATCTCGTGCGATACGGCAATTGGCGAAGATCAATATCACGGTATTTTGAGTATTATTATCACCATTTAAGCATTAGCAGAAAGGTGGTAGATTTGACATCGATACAGGAACGAAAGTAGTCAAGAAGACGGACACATGCTCCAGTTCCTTCCACCTACAGCGTGCCACTTGTCCTCCGCTGGCCGCCACATGTCAACGTCCCAATTGGCGAAGATAAATGAGGGACCATCGTCGTAATCATAATTAAAAAGGATTTTTTCCAATATTATTTCGTTAAATTATTCATATTTTAATATTAGTACCCCTCACATCTTCATATTTCAAATTAGATCCCCAAATTTTTTTAAGTTATGTAAATTAGGACATTAGCTAATTTACTCATAAATTTGTGAAATATCTGTTTAAGTCTTAACAGAGTTAATTATTATAACTATTATATCCCACGTTATCTCAAGCATCATTCTCACATTAACTCTATTACTTTTCCCACCAAACTCAAGCCCGTAACTCTATTACACATCTCATCAACCCTAATCCCAAAAAAAAAAAAAGGAAAAGCGTGTTGAATGTGTACCTTCGTTTGTGCCCAAACAACGAAACCATATGCTATTTAGATTCTCATACTTTCAAACCCAAACCCACGAGGATGTGTTCCTTTGAGTACAACTTTGAACAAAACGATAAAAAAGAGAATGTACGCAAAAAAAAAGATTGATGAAATGATAAATTGTTGTCTTTAATGCTTTCAATGTTCATCTTCACTGCTTCCTCCCACAACGAATCGCGAGATCGATCACAATGAAATGAGAAATGGTTGTCTTCAATGCTTTTAGGATGGGGAGGGGCGCTGGTGGGAATAAGTTAGCGAGAGACGCCAGAGAGGCGAGAGATTGTGGGATGCTACAAGTTTAGGGGTAGTTAAGTCATTTAGCTGCCGTTGTTAGGTTATAACTGAGTGTTGTCATTTAAACTCAAAGAAGTGATAAGTAGCCCCAAAAACAAGTTACTATTTTCTTAGACAGTTTTTACCCTCAAATGAAAAGTTCAAAATATAGAATTAACTTTTCGAATATTACTACTTTACCACAATAATTAGTTGGCATACACATGTAATTAGTAAGTACACCCAACCTTTGTAACATTAATTTTTTTCAACCTCAAAACTCTCTCTATTCTCAACTCATAAACCCTAGAAATTTTACATTCACCCTCCTCAAAATAATCACCCACCTACTTTAGGTGGGTCAATCTCACGTTGGTACATGGATAAGATGTCTGGTTTCAGGAGTACAAAACTTTAAAATTTTTAGATTTCTTATAATATTATAAGAGGGTCAATTTCACGTGTTAATATATGATTGACCCTCTTATAATATGTGAGTGGCTCGCACACATGAACCGAACCAAGGGAAAAGAGAGAGGGGAAGTTAATTTCAAAGTGAAGGGGTATAACTAGGTTTTTATACTTAAATTGTGTGGGTAGAACATAAGAGTATTTAGAGTAATTTGGGGGTGATCTATTTACTAATTTTGTGGATCTACTAACAAGTTTAAATAACCACACTCCTTATAAGCGGGGTCTAGAGTGAAAATTAAATAGAATTATGTAATTTGTCCTAAATTTGTATAACTTAAAAGATTTAGGGGGCCTAATTTGAAATATGAAGATTTAGGAGATTAATAGTAAAATATAAGTAATTTAAGAGATTGACATTAAAAAAACCCAATAAAAAATTGATTGATTCGCCCAAGAGAGGGTCAAAATTCACCAATTTGATGCAGTGAAATATTGGCCTTGTGCTTGCTGCTCTCTCTCTCTCTCATGAGAAATTTTGGAATGTTTTTAGTTTGACCAATGACTATATATTAGGATTAAAAGTTGCTGACTTTTCTAAAGTTCGTGAAGTAATTTATAATGATCATGATCCTTAGTCCTGAAAACCCTACTCTTTGCCTCTTGTCTCCCTTAATCCCACCTAATAACTTGTCTATCATTGATTAATCTTCTCTCTCTCACGCGCACACATGCTCAGATTTAGGGCATCGTACAACACTCAGTCCACTGAATTTGACCATGGTGCTTCAAAACATTTTTTTTTTTTTTGTATTCGACATGTAAGAACAGTTTTAGATACACCACTCGTGTACCGTACAATACATGTTATATAGTCTTATATAGTCTAAATTTATGTATGTCTACATATTTCATACGTATGAATGTATGTATGTGCATGCATGCAATTCCGTTCTATACCGGTAGCGTGTGATGAAAATCTCGACGGTGGTCCAGCCGACAATTTCATCCTGCTGTAAAGCTAGTGACATTTCTTCATCACTAACCCTCACAACTAATTAATCAATTAATTAATATAAAATTAGGGCTAACAACTAACATTATATCTCATGTCTCCTCTTGCTGCAGCAGCACAAGGCAGTGTCCGAACTATTTGCAGCAAGAAATGCTAATATTTGCTTCCAGATAGAAAAAAATAATGGTGTTGATTCCGCGCTTTAGTTAGGGAAAGATCTCTCAAGCGAATTTATTTTAATATGTTGATGATGATGATGATGCTTAGTTTAATAATATTGCATGGATATTAATCTCACTTTAATAGCTGTCTGCCATCTAGTTTCATGCTGCTGGGATTTAGCCCTAGGTGAGCTATCTAGCTTTCTAGGGTTTCATTTCACATGTAGAGTGGTGTCAACTTGCACTGTATTGTAAGGCAAAATTATTAGGGTTCCTGATACTGTTTTTGACTGGAACCCAAGCACATAGGAAAACACACAAGCTCTGTTTTGTTCTTTTGGGTTTTTAATTAGGTACACTCTATAGCTAGGTATAGCTCTTTGTAATCAAGAAACTTTGACCCATTAACTTGTTTAATAAGCAAGCTAAATTAAATTAAGAGGCACACGAATCAATATCATTAGTGAGAAGAAAATTAAAGAATGTTTGTTATAGGGAAGAGTGGATAAAGACCATTGACTGAGGGTTGAGGGTGCCCTAATTCAGGGAGCTTGGGAGAATTATTAGGAAGGAAATACCTGTTGCCGTGGCCCTAGGAAGTGGAATAAACAAACAAAAGAGATGGAAACAAGAGAAAATTGCATGTGTTGATTACACACACTACTTATAAAAGCACCAAGAGCGATTTCGTCGAGAGTGATTTTATACCGTTAGATTATGATCGAGAAAAAGAGAATCTCAATTAATATATTTTAAATCATAATAGGTTTTGTATATTAATTAAAAAAATCTCAATTAAAAAGAATTTTCAAATCAAACCAACTCGTGATTGAGACAAAAAAAAAGAATGCCAATTAAAAATTTCCCCGTGCTTCTTCTATTCTCTCAATATTTTATTTCAATTGTTACTCAAAAACTTAATTTTCTACAATTAAAGCAAAAAAAGAAAAAAGAAAAAAGTTTCTTTTCTTCAATATTTTACTCTATTCATTTCTAATTATGAAACCTATTAAATCCTCGTCTTTAATTGAGGGGAAAAAAGATCTAAATTAAATGATTCCAAATCATAATAGGATTGGTGTATTGATAGAGAAAAAAAATCTCAATTAAAAGGAATTTCTAAGTCAAACCAACTCATTATTGAGAAACGAAGAATCCCAATTTAAAACTTCCCTCTTGATTCTTCTATACTCAATATTTTTTCTTTCAATTGCAACTACAAAGTTAATTTTCTACAAGTAGTCAAAATGAAAAAAAAAAAAAGGTTTCCTTTCGCTAATTATAAAATATATTAAATTTCAAATTCTCATTAGAGTTTCTCCTCTATATAATCATTTAAGACATTTACTTCTCATCTAAAAAAGAAGGAGAAACAAAAAGTAGAAAAAGAAAAGATACAAAAGACAGGTAAGATTATAATTTTATTACATTCTTTTTCTTTTTTATACTCTTTTTCCTTTTTAGATATAGTTTATTGATAATAATAAATATATATGTTTTTGTACCATAATATTTTTACGGAATTTGATATATTCTTACTTAGATAATTCTGTTTGGATATTATGAATTTATAGCAAATTTTTTATGAGAAATTATAAATTATTTTAAATTATAAGAATTACAATCAACTGTTAGTTCATGTTTGGAAGTCATGAGTTTTTAAGGCACTTTAGGACATGAAGAAAAGTTTCAAGCAAAAGGAAAGTTTACACTTTTTCATATTTAGTATTTTATGTACTCTTTTTTTTTCCTTTTTAATTGTATTTTTATTAGATAATAATTATGTTATCTTCTAGATTTTCTATGAAATATGATGACTTTCACTCTTAGATAATTTTATTTGATGACCATGAAATTGATAGCAAAATTTTGTTCGCATAAAAAAGAATTCCAATTTCATGTGCACTTGATGCACGTGCATTTTACTTGCGTGCGTGTGTGTCTCATCATGGGTCAGCATTCAGTGTTTGGCCAAACTGTAGGCTATGATCTCTAGTAGGCCAATTGGTCCCAGATTTATTTGCCAATGGCTGTCACCTGCAGAATTTGGTTCAAATCAGATCTCAGTGGCATCTCAACATGTTACATGTCGTAGATTGTTCACATGTAGATATTTTCTTTTCTGAATGTTAACAAGATATATCATATAATGATGCAAATCACATCAAGTGGCATGTTCATACAAAAAAATACTACCATTTGCACAGACAGCATGTTTAAATTCCTACTCCTTTTGACAGCTTCACTCCTATGATTCAAAACATAGCTACGCGATCGTTCAGTTCATCGATACAATTCTTGGCTGTGGTCGAGTTGCTTGAATTTGTCTCAACATTTCAGACCCACCATTCCATGCACAGAGGGGTGCCTGCACAATTCACACAATAGATTGGTATCAGTCAATTTCAGATATACCAATGTCTTTGAGTTCCTATCACAATTTACAGTTGTTGCCTGCTACTGGTCAGTAGCAGGGGCAACCAAACACTCAAATTGCAGCAAAGCAAAAACACAGGAATTGCAATTTCTCAAAACCCACCAACAAAAGTTGTGATTCCACAACATTGTTATTTTAAATGAAGGGTCTCCGGCATCGCCATCAGTTCCATTGAAAATTTGATAATGAAACAAAGTACATAAATAGATTCTCTTAGGAGTACAGGTTTGGCAAGACCAGAAGGGGAGTCCTTTTTGGCGATCAGTAAAAAAAATCAGAACGGTCTCCTTTTTGGTAGAAGCCAGAAGTTGCAACAATATCCAACCTGTAGGCAAAGTCTAAGAAAAAGAGGGAGAACAAAAATACAAATAACTAGCGAGAATGTTTAGTCCCAAATTATGAGCAATGGTTCGAAGTAGAGCTTTCCATGCCGCCATCTTTAGTCCCAAATTATGAGCAATGTTTAGTCCTAAATCAGGTGACATTTGAAATATGCTAGTCATTCAGTTATGTGTCTTCACAAAATTGATATTCTTGATGTTTATCTTCTTTGTTCAACAATATTTCTTTTATCCATCAAAATAAAGAAAGTCTGCAAGTTTTATACAGATTATCGCATTAAAGAACATAAGATAATGTACCATGCAGACTAATCGCTTCAAAAGAAAAAAGAAAAAAAAAAATAACACCATGCAAATATTCAATTTTGGTGCAACTGTATGTGTTAGACCATGTGCATAACCAACCATGTATTTCTAACAAGATGCAACATGTCGCTGTTGTACTTGAATTGTTCTTTACACGATGTCCCTGCATGCTTCACAAGAGTACATAGCAACAAGGCTCCACAATTGTCTACACTTTCAGTGGTTGCTATCCTTCCAAGCTTCCAATTCATCAGCCTCTGAAGGAGATCGACTCTTGCTACACTAACCTTTCTGAAAGTTCCAAGGGCTCCAACCAAATGGTTGGAAGCCCACATAGCCTGAAGACCAGCAATCAAAGACCAGCATGTACAATGACGTGATTGTTCTATATTGCACTTCTGATGACATTTGCTATTAGACTCTCAAGTGTCCCTTTCCTAGGGTTTCTTGTTAACTAGATACACGCATCTGCAACCGTGGCCTCTGAACGTGCTCATTGTTATCTTCTTTCATCTAAGAACTTTCCCATGAATCCTTTTCTTTTCATGGTGGTTAATCCTTGCTCCACAAGGGGTTTCCATGCATGCATTTTCTCAATCACTACTGATTGTGATGATTTTAGTCTTTGGTGTTGTGTCCATTTCTGTTTACTGTTTTGGACACTAATGCCGGGCAAGTGGGGATGCATTAGGACCACTTAAAAAGAGCCTATTTGGTCATCGTTGTAAATGAATGTTGCATTATTCTCATGTCTTGGTCTTCAACGGGTCGTCGACCGAGAGGTTGTTGTCGTAGGTGAGCTAGGCTCTGTTGTCGCTAGGGTAGGGCATTTAAGCTGGCATTAATTGTTTGTGGAGGGATTTTGGAATATATTTTGCAAATCTTTTGGTGAGAGTACTGCACTTTAGATCAAATGGAGAAGAGTGTGCTAGAAAAAAATATCTATTACTCTAAAGGTTTCATGAAGTTGCAAGAACTTCAGCACAGCCTACAAACAGAGCCTAGATGAAGGGGTAAAATAATTAGGATTTTGTGGGAATCAGTCATCAAAGGGCCAAAAGGAACCGCACTGGAACAATTATGTACAATAAAAGAACATGATTTGCCACATCGAGAAAGCAAAAGCAGAATCATTTTTCTAGAAATAAAACCATGTGAAGAGCAGTGAAAACTTGAACTAGGGAAAATATTGTGAGCTAGTTAAAATGTTTTCATTGATTAGATGGAGCTTGTCTCAGATTCATAGTGCTTAAGCATGCAAACAAAGCTCAATTTGTATCAAAGAGGAAACAAACAAAAGTCGAGAAGAAAGAATGATTATAAGCAAACAAACAACATACAAGACTTATCATTTATTCTATCCCCGTGCTGTGAGTGAGTGAAAGAAGTAGACAAAACATCTTGATAACAACTCTTCAAAGGCTTGGAGGGAGAAATAGACAGATTAGGTAGGCCCTCACGAATATAGGGAGCAAGGCATGTGAGACATGACAAAACCCTAAGGAAGGGGACTTCGATAGAGCTGGCTCTATGAAAAGTCTCTCTCATGTTTGTCCCCTTGCCTTGTTATTTTGTTTTTGCACCCAATGTACTATCTACTGATTTGTTGTTTTGGTTTGTTTTGTTAGTTGGGTGATTTCAGTACTAATGAGATGCGCCTAAGTTCGATTGTGAGAAGACATTGTAATATTTCTAAATGAAATCTATTGGACCGATAATAATCTAGTATACACATATAAGCAAATAAAGCAAAGAGAAAGTTATACATAACTTTGAACATGGCGAGATCCAATCTAGGTAAATGGCACTAGCTTTCATCGTCATCCATATGCTTGTATCTCTTTACCTTCAATGTTCTAGAAATCCTGTTGGCTTATACTTGTGATGTAATCAAAGACTTACAGGAACTCTACCCAAAGTGTTGTTATCTCCACTGCCAAGCTTCATTCTAAGATGGATTCACAGGTAGACAATGCTCTATGAATACATGGAGACATGAACGCTGTGTGAATATATGCAAAAGTCTAAACTAATTGTACACTATGAACTAAAGGATACATGTATGTAGCCAGCTTCCTCTTTTAGTACAATAATGGGAAGATGTTCACTATGCAAGAGCTATTACCAACTCCTTGCGATCTGCCATTTTGTTTGATACTTGTTCAGCATGACAAGACTGATAAATGTATCAAATCAAAAAAGAAAATCTCTGATTTCATAATGCCAAATTGCCGATAGCACATTATTGAGCCATAGATTCTACGGAGATATTATTGTCTCCATGAGCATGACATTGGATGAGCTTATTTGACTTGTCCTCGCAATGTACCTCAGATGAAAAGGATAATTTGACTTTACACCCCATGCTTTTGTTGTCAAAGCCAAGCTTGGTCACAAAATTCAACAGTGGGACACATCAAAATAGGGGCAGTCAGCACACTTCCCAATGCAACCACTGTTAGGTGCTCTAATGTGAAGAAAAAAAAAAACACTGTGTATTGTGATCTCAGGGATAATGGTGTGGGTAAGTTAGGGTGCATGGTGAAGGGTGGAGGATAAGGTTGATCCAAACTTGATGGTGCCTAGAAGTGACAAGACTATGAAGGCAGTGTAAAGGAGGTGAAGTCTTCTACTAATAACCAAGATTCCACTTCTAGTGCTTTCTTTTCTGATTTCACTAATCAAAGCAGTACAGTGATACAGACTAAGCAGAGGACTTCTCAACCAATCTTAGAAGTGGGGGATAAGGGTAAGGCTTGTGGATACCACAAGCAAACAAACCAACACCAACAAGTACTAACTTAACGAGTGCTTCAGTATAATTATTGTCGCCTTGTGTGACATATGAGAGGTGAGGAGAGGATGCCCAAAATTCCAGCTAATTATGTAGATTCCTGTTCATTCTATTTGTTTGCAAAGAAAAAGAGTCATCTGGACATGGCCAATGTGGCCGGCACTTACATGTTAAAGAGTAAAAACACTAGGTCGAAGATCTGTGCAAAGAGTTATTGGGTTTTACAAATTTATTTAAGTTGTTGCTTAGCTTTCCTGTATGTGAGTTATGATGACCACATGGTCGGTCCAACAGAAATAGTAGTAGAGAAGTTGAGAGAAGATTGACAAATGGGTCTCAATGGGTGGACCTCTGCCTTTCGTCTGGATAGTGGCATGGAGTGTGCTTTTGGATTATTTTTACTTGGTTGGTTGGGGGGATGAGGGTGATGAGATTGTTGTTGTCCAATACTTTGGAATTACTTTTGGTTGGGGAGAAAAGATTTAGGGCAGG
The DNA here is from genome assembly GCA_038442645.1 of Agave tequilana. Classification (NCBI taxonomy): domain Eukaryota; kingdom Viridiplantae; phylum Streptophyta; class Magnoliopsida; order Asparagales; family Asparagaceae; genus Agave; species Agave tequilana. Next base: position 53,711 of record JAVJIF010025749.1, on the reverse strand, counting down.
GTCCCTCCTTCCCCCTTTGAAATGGGTCTAAAAAGAGATGAGCTGTGTGTCCTCTCCACCTCTTCTTGACTTCTCATGGGCCTTTATAATTGTGTTTTAAGGGTTGGTGACCTTTTTCTTTTGTCCACAACCCATGTACCCCATCTCTTTGAGGAAAGGAGTACATATCAGTCCCACCAGAAAGAATTGAAGAGGCATCCTGACCCAATCACTTCTATCATGTTGCAATGCCATGCATGGAGAGCCCTGTCTACTCCCAACACCCACATGGACATAACTCCTTAACTAGCATGTAACTCTAGACACTTATGCTTAAATCCATGTGCCTATGTACAAAGCGAAATGAGCTGACATTCTGAAATGTCTATCATGTTGCAGTGCCATGCATGGCAAGCCCCCTTCTATCTCTCTATTCCTACCCGACCCTCACCAGCGTCCATGTCTCCATGTATGCGCTTATGCATGCACAATGACAATGTGCAGCATTCCTTAATAGCTACTAGCATGTGCAAGACACGATGACATGCATATAGCACTAGGTGAAGACGATGCCATCAACCTCAAAACAAACCTGACATCAAGCTCTGATCGCTTTACATTTTCTAAATAACTCACAAGTCGAGTTCAAAAGTTCAAACAAATTGAAAAACAAAGCAACTATGATTTGAGCTAACGCCATTGGAAAATATTATGGGCTCTCCTTTTCAAAATATGGCTCTATGGGCCCATCCCTATGTGGACATCAACACATGCATGCCGCCCATTCGGCATGCCGGCCAGATCTGTGGAACAGAAAAGGGTCAAGCTACGCCGAAATACCGACACATTTGCAGGGTGAATCAGCGGCTGGGGCTACATAAAATCCAAGCACTCATCAAAGATGATAGCACCTCTCACTTAGCTTTAGTTTATATTTCTTTCATCTAAAGAGTTGGATAAGCTATTAAAATGTCAGCTCCAGCATGGAGAACTATTATAAACAGTAGATAATGAAAACTATATCACCAGCCTAAGATATGTTTCTAGTTTAACATAGAGACCTGAGTGAACACACCTGGTCCTGTTAGTTCAAGCAATGCGGGCGGTTAAGGGTTAAGGCCGTTAAGGGGAGAAGAGAATTTAGACAATAACAGCCATAGCCACATGCATGGTGCAGGGAGACTTGTTTGAAGGTCAACAGAAAATGGTCCGAACCTAGGAGACCAATGGTGATGAACCTATTTATGAAGAACCTATTTATGAAGAGATATGGAACAAAGTTGTGAGGTTACATTTCCAATCCACCATGCCCACTCCTTTCATTTTCAGCTGAAAACTTCAAGACATGACATGATAAGAGTTTAAGTTCGAGACTCCATCCCTGGTATTTATTCCTCCAATCCTCCTCCCCTTTCATTTCATCAGAAAACTTCAAGACGGGACATGAGAATGGACTAAGTTGAAGACTCTGGTCCCACTCCTTGTCTTCGATTGGTCAGGCCCATCGACAACCAAGACATAAGAACATTTAGATTGAAAGGTTGAGAAGAAGAGTTCATCATTTGAAGCACCATCATGTGGCAACAGAGACCATTTTGGGCTTGTTTTCTTACGATGTCGTTTTTACGATATGAAACCACAAGTATGGTTTCATATCTTTCGTGATATGGAGCCTGCAGCTCTAGCTCATGTCCTATGTGATATGGTCAGGAGAGCAGCCAGAGTAACATCACATTTGCTCTAGAAACTATACCTAGATGCAAAAGTACAGAAGAATTGAAAATGAGGAGCTTAAAAGACTACAACTTTATGAGGCCTGTAATATTCATTTTGAACAATTATAGAAGAAACATATTGTCTATACTCTCTGAGATAGGTTTCCATTCAGTAACAATTTGCTAAACCAGTGCAGAAAACTTCCATTCAAATCAAAATTTCCATTAATCTACAAACTGAAAACAGATTCCAGAATATAATGCATGAAAACAATACAGCTTAATCATATGAAAGTTGGAATGTGTACCTCTGTAAGTACACATATTAGCTCATATATTATTACCAGTATAGCAACAATGCCTTTTTCTGGGTCACAAAAGATTGCCTCGGTGACTGTTCTTCCTCGGATGGTATTAAACACATGGATTGCTGACAGTGTGTTTCCCGAAATGAGGAGAAATACATTCTACACTGTTTTTTTACTGTGCAATGTAGTATACTTTTCTCCTTCCAAATTACCACAGCTCAGAAGTTGGAAGAGCTGCACATAAAACAAATTGAAGAATCAGAGAGAGGCCATCACCCCAGGACGCTAATATTGTCCCAAGTAGCATTCCAGACTCTGGTTCCAACATGTAAACTTTGTAGAGAAATACTTTTTGATCAACAAATATCAACTTAAATTTATAAAGAGAGCACAGTTGATGCATCCTACAGGATGCTTTTTAGTTTTCCACCAGCAAAATGCAAATTGTAATTCTGCAAGATTTTACTTTCAATCACTGAAAATAAATGGTGGATTAGCATATACATTGGTATAGATTAAGGATTTGTCATATGTAAGTGAATATTAACTAATGGTGCAAACAAAATATTCTATGTTCTGTTAAATGGTGATGTTTGATCCATCTAAGAGCACAGGTATGGTTACTTTTGATCCATATATCAATGGTTCCCACCTTCATAATGATGTTTGTCCCATTAAGAGCACTGGTACATGCCTTTGATTTAAAGTTTCACTCTGTTACATTTTTTTTCTTGTGCAACATTGGCATGCTTTCAACATTTTCATGCTAGTCCAATTTTTTTTTCCCCTGCGACATTAAGAAACGCCTTCAACATTAGTATCAAAGCCTCCTGAAATAACCTACTTTCACAATAATACACAACCAATCAATATGAATTCAGTTCCTTTCACAAACCTAATGAAACTTCCACAGCAATCTGCCATACTTGCTCTTTATGGGAACTGGATCAAAATGGTTCATAATGATTTAAGGTGCATTATTAGAATAACTTTAAAAAAAATTAAAAAAAAAAAAAAAAAAAGTGGAGCATTGATTCTGGTGGGGTGCTAAGGGTGAGAATAGGTCTATTTGGCACCTTGATGTAGAATAATATTAGCTTATTTCATTGGTCGAGATGAAGATCAAACTCTGCTGCTTGAAACTGCTGAACTTTCGTTTCAACCACATTACCAACTTTCTTCAGGATTAGTATGACACCCTTTTGAAATAACATCCTTTCAAAGTACTATGCAATTATTAGTATAAATTCAATTCCATCCTACTGCAATCTTCTACAACTTGCTCTTATGGCAACAATAAAACCTTCACATAAAAATCTGTGTTGGCTGCATGAATCATGTGCTAGATATTATGGGAACAGGATCCGAATAAGTTTCTTATTATTCAAGGTGCATGCATGATGTATTCACCACTCCAATCACTAATACACCCGATTAGTATACAAAATTCAAGGCAACAATCAATAAAATCAAATAATGAACTATCAAGAATCACTAGCACACCAAGTTAGTGTGTGCTAAATTCGATGCAACAACCAACAAAAACATGCAAATGTACTATCAAGAATTTAGGACTATTTTCAGCTTAGCAAAAGTCATCAACTCTGCCTGAAGAATTATTAAGCCCTCTGACCTTGGTCTTTTCACTAGCTAAAATTACTCATGTTGCAATTAACCACTTCGGTTTGGCCATCTGTTTTGGGAATGATAAGCACTTGTGAAATGTAATGCCGCCTCCCATTTATTTCATAGGTTTCTAAATGACTCAAAAGCTAGTTTTCTTATAAGCAATGAATAATCTAATTTGTCATGTGAATGCAGTACTTCTCTCATGCAACAACAACTAAGCCATTTGTCCCAAGTATTTGGGGTAGGCTACATGAACCAAAAAAGAATTACGCCGGATCGGGCATATGGATCAGCTTTCTCCACTCATTCCTATCGAGTAATATGCTTTCACTAAGACCTTTGGCCTCTATATCTTGTCGTATTACCTCCATCCATATTTTCTTCGGTCTTCCCTGCGTTCTTTTAAGTTGCCCTAATTTGATACGCTCGACTCACCGGACTGGCGCATCTGTAGGTCTACGTCGCACATGACTAAACCATCGTAAGCGATTTTTTCTTAATCTTCTCTTCTATAGAGGCTACGCCTATCTTAATACGAATATCCTCATTTTCATCTTATCTCTTCTCGTGTTACCACACATTCAACGAAGCATATGCATCTCTACTACACTCATCTTTTGGGCATGATATCTCTTTATAGCCCAACATTCTGTGTCATATAACAAAACTGGCCTAATAGCAGTTCGATAAAACTTTTCCTTCAGCCATAACGGAATATTACGATCACATAAAACTCTTGTTGCGCTCCTCTATTTCAACCAGCTGGCTTGGATTCTATGGTTAACATCACTATTGATCTCCTCATTCTTTTGGATAATAGAACTTAAGTGCTTAAAATGACTGCTCATCGGTATTCTTATCCATCTAATCTCACAATAGTATAATCTCGGATTCCCTATTTACTGAATTTACACTCCATATACTCTGTTTTGACCCTACTTAATCTAAAATCTCGAGATTCTAAAGTTTGTCTCCATAACTCCAATTTGACATTTATCTAGCTCTCATCTCATCGACTAGGACAATATCATCAGCAAATAGTATACATCACGGTATCTCATTCTGAATAGCTCTACTAAGCTCATCCATCTCTATGAAAAATAAGAATAGACTCAATGCAGATCATTAATGCAATCCAATTGTGATAAAAAAAATCACTTGTTATGTCTCCATAAGTTCTAACATTTGTCACTACTCCATCATACATGTCCTTGATTATATCAATATATTTGATGGGGACTCTCTTTTTCATTAATGTCCAACATAATACCTCTCTTGGCATCTTATCATAAGCTTTTTTAAATCAATAAAGACCATATGCAAATTTCTCTTGTTCTCTCTCGAAATCGCTTTATAAGTTGACGAATCAAATGAATAGCTTCTGTCGTTGATCGCCCCGACATGAACCCAAACTGGTTCTCTGATATTTTACATTCTGTCTTAACCTGTGTTCAATTACCCTTTCCCAAAATTTTATGGTGTGACACATGAGTTTTATTTCACGATAGTTTGAACAACTCTGGATATCACCCTTGTTCTTATAGAGAGGTACTAAGGTACTCTTCCTCTACTCATTTGGCATCTTTTTAGTTAGCCAGATCTTATTAAAGAGGTTTATCAGCCATCTCACGCCCACTTCTCCTAAGCATTTTTACCTCAATAGAAATTTCATCAAGGCCAACAGCTTTTCTTAACTTCATCCTCTTCAAGGCCTATTTAACTTCAAATTCGCTAATTCTGCGCATATAATTATGGTTCATATCTTGACACTAAATGGTAAGGTCATCCAAATCTTGACTAGAACTACCATTGAACAATTTGTCAAAATACTCTCTCCATCTTTCTTTGATTTCTTCATCTCGAACTAAAACTTTCTGATCCTCATCTTTAACACACCTCATAGTACATAAGTCTCTAATCTTTCTCTTATTCGAGCAATTCTATATATATCCTTTTCAACCTCTTTGGTGTCCAACTTCTCATACACTTCTTTGTACACTTTAACTCTTATATTTTGAACAGCTTTCTTAGCCTCCTTCTTGGCTTATACTTTTCAAAACTCACTTCGTCACAATTTTTTTCAAATCTCTGTGAGACTCTCGTTTGATCTTAATGGCAGTTTTTATATCTTCATTCCACCATGATGCGTCCTTACATGGTGAAGCACCACCCCGTGACTCACCAAGTACATCTTTAACTACTCTTTTAATAAAGTTATTAATTTTATTTCATATTGTATTAGGATCATTTTGGGCTTTCCAATCTACTTCATGTACTACTCGATTTACAAAAACTCTTTGGTTATCTTCTTTTAGCCGCCGCCACTTAATCTTAGTATCTAACTTACGTTTAATCTTTCTAAATCTCCTTCTAATCTGGACATCTAAAATTAAGAGTTTATGTTGGGTTAGTACACTCTCATCTGATACTACCTTATAATCCATACAACAACCTCCATCTACTTTTCTAGTTAAAAAGAAATCTATTTGGCTCGCACTTGATGCACTTTTAAAAGTGATCAAGTGAGACTCTCTCTTCTTATATCAAGTATTCGCTAAGATTAAATCATAAGACAAAGCAAAATCTAGAATCAAGTTATCTGCTTCATTTCTTTTCCCAAATCAAATCCTCCATGTACGTTATCAAACCCATAACGATTAGTTCTACATGTCCATTGAGATCACCACCTATGAAAAACTTTTCTCTAATGAGTGTCTTACACAATCTCATCTAAATCCTCTCAAAATTGACGCTTACTAGACTCATCAAGTCTTACTTGTGGTGCGTAGACACTAATAACATTAAAAATCTTCCTACCTAAAATAAGTTTAACTAGTAAAATCGTATGATCATTTCTCCTAACCTTCACTACATTCTCAAGTAATTGTTTATCTATGATCACACCTACCCCATTACAATTTCTATCTCTACTATTATACCAAAGTTTATAACCCCAAGGCTCTATAATTCTAGCTTTTTCATCTACCCACTTAGTTTCCTACACACACAAAATACTGTCATTCAGCCTAATCATAGCATCAACTACTCTGCTAATCTACATGTAAAGAATCTATGTTTCATGATGCTTACCTAATGCTATATTCATGAGCTAACTTCTTTACCCTCACCCGCTCATAAAAGTGTAGGAACCTTACTCATTTGACACCACATTCAGGCGTCGATGTGGCGCGTCATTTCTGGACGATGACCTAACAACCCTTACCCACTTTTCACTACACCAAGGCTCTGATGTTGCGCGTCGCTCAGTAGAGAACGCTCCAACAAAATTTAGTTCTTGGTTCATATTCATAGTATGTGACAATGCTTTACGTTGGCTGTCACAAGGGTACAACAACCCTTATTCTGGCTTGGAACAGACAGTGAACGATGCACTGGCGGAGTTGCAGTACTTCTCTCATGAACAACTTAAATTATATGTGATCATGGTTTAAAATCTCAGCATCGGTGGAATATTGGCCAATCGTTTTTAGCATCAATATCATCAACATTGGCCATATCGGCCACGGCGGACATATCGGCCTCGATATCAGCTCATATTATAGGATTAATATCATATTAGACACCTCAAAGCCTGATAAAATATTGGTGATATATCAAAATTGGTCGATATTTGAAACCACGCATGTTATGCATTGGATTCTTCCGACATGAAATGAAGTTACTATTTTAAGAAAACCTATCAACAAACAGCAAACACTAGCAGTCCATGGGGCCTTAGAATGATATCCAAACACCCTTTAAGAATTGAAACACTTCAACATTTTGCGTTTGGATTTGAACACAAATTTGCTTTGGACAAAATAATACCATTGGAACTTCAGAGCATGAAAAGCTACATGAAACTCTACATAACAGGCACAAATTATGAAAATTGTACATCATTCAGCTTCTTGCTTAAGAAGGCAACAGGACACCCCGTTTGGCTAAGGAAAGATTTTTTACCTACCAATGAGACATCATACAAGTTTACAAACCTTATAGCTAAAATTAGACAGGGCAAGCACTAGCACTTTAGCCATGTAGGTATTCACAAGCTTTAAACTCATTATCTTTCGAAAGTTAATGATAGCGACAACAAAATAACTAAGATTCCTGACATAACAGCAATAAAAATGATGCAAAATTTATGAAAGGTCAATCAACCCATGCTTTTAACATTTATGGATTACATCTTGTGGGTGAAAGGTTGATGTCAATTAAGATTAAGCAAATCAAGTATGTTTAAGGTTGATATACAGTTCATGGCATGGTTTGAAATCTCAGTAACGGTATCGGTATTGGCCGTAGGTTTTTGACGTCAGAATCGGAGACCTTTATCTGCCGCTTGGGCTCATCATATTGACAATATCGGTATTGGGGTGGTCATATCGGCAATATCGGTATTCGCGTAAATACGAGTTTCTAATGATATTTCAAACATTGGTTAATGGTCTCTCGGGGTATGCAAAGCATTTTGTAAGAACAAATTGTAGGTCTTTATGATCTTGTTGATATCTGAAAGCAATCAACAAATAACTTAGCTTTTAGGGGTCGTCTCATTGTCTGATTAAAATCATTTGCTTTAGGCATTTCATCAGCCACTTGTAAAACCTTCTCAGCTTCAATTTTGGTGTACTTCAAGATGAGATATATCTTGAGAATCTTAAAGAGTCCTGGTGCGTAACGTGTTCGACTAATGTTGTATACATGTGCTTTAGAGCACAATAGCACATAAAAACCACATACTCCACATATAACTGTTATTATGAGACTTGATGCAAAAAAATATCTTAAAATTGTTGAAAAGGGGAAAATAAAAATACATGAGACAATGTTTGAAAAGGTGAAAGCATAAAGCAAATCATAAGCTTCGAAGCGAAAAAAGTAAGCTTGGGGAAATTTCTTTTTTTTTTTATGATAAAAATTATATTGTGTTTGACACATAAATAATTTAATATATTTAATATGTATCTAAATTAAATGAAAAAAGATATGAGAAGGTGGATAAGAGAGGATTGTCAAGAATTGAACTCTGCGTTGTTTATTGATATTACCTTGCTAGTTTTGGAAAATTAAATGCAAGAGACGTCTTAATACAAAAATTAAAAGTATTCTAGGTGATCAAAGTGAAGTTATCAATATATGTGCTAGGAGGTGAAAGATACACTACAATGCACAAAGCATAAAAGTGTGAACTTCATACCAGATAGTGTAAGCTTCACAGTTCACACGAAAAAGCATAAGCCTCATAGTGTTTAGTACTTTACCCTAGCCTATGTAGCAAACTGTTGCCACTATGCTTTGAAGTGCAATGAAGCGAGCTTTGTAGCGAGCTTTTCAAAACATTGACATGAGAAAATTTCCAGAAATATGGAAAAGAGTATGAGAAATTTTGCAAAACTAATCCAGTTCAGTGGACTTATAGCTTGATGTTGCTATCAAATTATAATTGCTGACCCATGAGAGAGTTGTCATTCAAAGTTTTCATATAAAACTCAATTAAAACTCAATTGAAATCACAAAGCATGAGTTGCAAGGGCATGAATCTATAGTTAGATTTGTGGTTCTCTTTTTTGTGTCAAATGTGTTAGGCCCCCTTTACATGCTCAAAGTAGAGTATTACTAATCTAGGCTTTTAACTGAAAAATTAAAAGAAAGTACAATAGAAAACATCTTCTTTTGAAATATAAAGCAGAAGCAAACAATAAAGAAAGTTGAGAAATAGAAATATGGATGTTGCAAATTAATATAGGAATTGCAAGTTCTGTCTGTTATCCTTCACTTTTTGCTCTTTCCTATGGGTGGCAATTATGACCCGACCTGAACCGAATCCATAAGTTACAGGTTCGGGTCAACATATACATGTTTGGGTCATAAAGGGGTCAAACCACCTAACCCATTTATTAAATGGATCAGTGTGGGTTTGAAATTTGACATGTTTAACCCGCTTATAACCCATTTATTTGAGACATGTATAAACTTAAAAATCTTAGTCCTATAAAAACTAGAAGGTAAATTCATAAATACCATGATTATAACTAATATTAGTATATTAGTTTCATGTGTTTTGTTGAAAAGTAAGGTTTTTTTTTTTTTTTTTGTAAAACTTGATGCTTATAACCCGTTTATTTGAGACATATATGAAGTTTTTACTCTTTATGTGATTTTATAAAGTTTAATTTTAGTCGATTAACAATGGTAGAAATTTATGGGTCAACACATTTAATCTCGAGTCGTGTATGAGTCGCAATATTGAACCGTTTATTAAATGGGTCCAGCATGGGTCAACTCTAACTGAGTCGACTCGATTATAACCCGACCCGACTCAATTGCCATCCCTACTTTTCCTAGAACAAAATATTGACTATTTAAATTATCATCAGAGAAAATGCAAGTTACACAACTCACAATTTTATGTAGGACGACCCATAGTGGGAAACATGTAGCAAGGTATACTTATGCTAACTGTGGAGAACTATGTTGCATGGACACGGCAACATTGAAATGGACACGACACAAACACGTGGCAAATTTTTAAAAATACACAGGACACGTGTGTCTGACACGCGTGTGAGACACGTTTTCAACACGACACATCTCTATGATAGGAGTGTCCGTCTGGAGAGTTTCAATTGACATCTCTTATAAATTTGAAAATTCTCATCTTTATAGTATATGGAAAGGGTAATCAAACGTGAAGATTGAACGGAGATGATTGCTATATAATAGGAAATTTTGATTTTGTGACATGCTATATATGGGCCGGTGAAATAAATTTTAGCTTAACTGAGAGCTTAGAGCATGACTTTCCTGTATGTCATATTGTGGTGATGATAAGAAAACTTTGAGTTGTAGAGAAACAAATGATGTTGTAGAATAGGAATTGCTTGAATAAGCACGTAAGAACTAAGTTTCTAACTATGATGGGAAAACATGGGAACTTTGTGAAGGTAAGTATGTTATGGAATAAGAAGAGATTTAGTTTAGCTTGTGAAAACTTAACCTAGATTTATAGAGATCAAATTATCAATCAATTTTTGCAAATTGTAAGAAAGAAATTGATGGCACAAAAAAGATGAGATAATAAGTTTGACTGCGTTGGTCGCATAACCCAACCGAATAATTAGGTTAGGCCAAGTTAAGATTGAATAGTTTTGATTGGAACACTTGATGGAGTTTTCATTGTAAAAGGTAAATAATCAAATTACTTGTAATAAAATAAAAATCAGAAAGATATACTGGCCTCAGAGGGAGGCCACATAGTTGTTGCCCTAGAGAATGTATCACCAACCTTGTGTGGTCAGCCTAGATGTGCATTTGCGCTCCCTAGAAGTACAAATCCTAGTCCACGAATGCCTTTTGAATGCACGACCATGAAAGGAGATGACCATAAACCGTGAATCAAACATGTCAGAAAGATGAAAAAGGGGATAAATGAAAAACTCGGTGAACTTTTGAAAGAAAGAAGTGTGTCAGGTAGAAATTTATTAGTGTCTTTCTCCTTATATATTATTTTATGGTTATGGCGTGGTTGTTTGTGTGTGTATGGTGGAGTCCATATGCTCCCCGCTAATCCCACTTAGATATCATATAGCTAGTCATAACACCAACTCTAATAAAGAGCATGATGGTTACTTAACCAAGTCACAATAAATTAATTATTAAAATTTAAACTTTTCTGCAAATAAATTTTCTAAGAGTCTACCCCAAAAGGAAATCAAAGGAGGTGTTGAAATATATTGGCATGTCATCTTATGTAATTGGTGTAGGTGTTGGCTTTGAAGGTACACTTGGTGACAATTTTCTTATATCTCAAGAATGATAATAGATTTAAGCCTTGAATTAGACCCTTTTATCAAGAATTGACAAAAGTATGCATGGAATGCTTATAGTGTTGGATCTCAAGTTGGAGCGTATATCTTTTCATAAAAGTTATAAGGATCAACCTTCCCACAAGCATGGCCTTCAAGATTTCTCTCATATAGGTAAGTCCTTAATACGTATCTATGATTGAAATGATATCTCCCACGATACTTATGTTGGTTTAAAAACATAAGCTCAACCTAAGCGAAAAAACTATAAGCATTTCACGATAAAGATGGGGCAGAAAATGCACCTTAGTATAAGTTTATAAAGAGTATAACTCCAAAGGTCAGTGCTCCGCAAGAATTATTAGTTCAGCTTGTTTCTGTCGCATTGAATCTTCTTCGTGAAAATAGCTTGCCAATCATAAGGTTGGGTTCCCACCGTGAGTGATCTTCTTTATGGGATTAACCTCGTCCGTCTCAATAAGTTCTAAAATTGTTCTCCTAGATAAACCCTTTATCACATTAACAGGGTTATATATGCGGCTTAAAGTTTTTTCCATGTTTTTTATATGATGTAAGCATAAATGCATACCTTAGTGAAGTTTTCCCAACATATTAGAAGACATACAACATGAGATCATAAAGATAATATTTAGACATTTTCGAATGTCATTTTATTATTCATATCACTGGTCACCTATTTGGACGATATGTATTCAACTAGTGATTGAACATAATATCATTTACTTTCGAAGCATCTGCATCATAATTTTACAATTTAATGAACAGAATCATAAAAACAAAATTTCAATTTTCTAAGATATGACTTCGGAACTAATTATCATTATTAGATTTTTACCTTATCTGCTATCAAGAAAATAATGATACTTGTAACATAAATGTCAGATCAGTGTTATAGGGGTGGCTACATGTTGGTTGCCTACTAGTAGACCATCCAAACTTGCTTCGCCCTTTTAGAACCTTGACATCTATGTGGATAGTCTTTTTTGAAGGAAATCATTGCTCTCTTGATATCTAGAAAAATTTTAATATTATACTATTCATCGCTTTTTTCCATTTGTTGTGGTGAACAGTGATGACGGATATAGTATTGAATTCACTAGCAAGATTATTAAGTACTCAATTTCCATGTGAATCGTCATCACTGTTTTAAATATCCCTAGCATGTTCTGACACGTCGGACGACATGTCGTTTTGACCCTTCAACGCCACGATAGTGAGGTATATCCTATATCTTTTATGTTTTATCGGTGAATGCCCCAACATGTTGGGTTAACTCCAACATACTGCCAACATTTAGCATGACATATCCCTGATATCATATTTTGCTCATGAATTATAAGTATTGTGATTGTTTATTTAGTTGTCTATTTAGTTTATTTCTTATAATGTACTATTTTTGGATCCTTATTTTATTGTCTGTTAGGTTGCATGAAATGGATATGCCTCCTGTTAACACATTTATACTTAAGTTTGATGAGAAATACTTGCGTTGAATTTTGTAAATATCTATATATATATGAGATATGTATATCTTTTACCCAATATAGCGCCAACTATTTATTTAATGTCCCAATATGTTGCCCAATATACGCTATCCAACGTGATCCTCTTGGCCATCATGTATATGATTATCTCTTATTTAGAACCTTGATTTTATATGATTTATAAATGTATTGCATTAAAACAACTACATTATTTAGAAATGTAGGACATAATATATATGATATATTTATCACGACATCCGACATTTATTAAATTTGTCCTATATGTTCTTGGTATCTACTTTGAGATTTCTCTATCTACTATGACCCTGAAATTTGACATTTAGAACACTGATCTTCATAGAGATAGTGAACAATGGATGAATTATCAGTTTTTTCCTTCAACATAATACATATTGGATTATCAATGCTACTTTAGTATTATCATGATTATATAGCAAAGGATTTTCTTTATATTTAATAATGTCCTAATTTGAGCATAATAATTTTTATAAGAAAAGATAATTAACAAATTTCAAACGATGAAATGCGTTGGATCAATAATTTTTTTAGATTGACTGAATAGGTTTACACTTTTATTAAGTGACATGGGTAAAACAAGTCTTCCACTTTTTGGCTTTTCAAAAGCTCCCTTTAATGCAGATAACTAATTCCCCCTCCCCTTTTACCTCTTTTTAAGTGACACAAGGATTTTTGGGTAGGACAAATCTCCATTTTCTCTTTCACTCTCATCTACTTCTTTCTCCTACATTCTTCAGATCTAAAAGAAAATAGTTCTTTTTCTTTTTTATCTTTTCTCTACCTCTCTGTTAAAAAAATCCAAATTAAACTTTTATCCTTCTTTCATTTTCTTCAAATCTCGGGATCTAAAAAGAATAAAAAAAAATCTCGTCTTTTCTTCATCCATTCCTATCCTCTTCTTCTACCCTCTTCCTTAGATCTGGAAACAACAAAAAAAACATTTTTCTCTTCTTTTCTCCTCTTTTAGCTGAAAAACTCAAAGACTATGAAAACTATCTTTTTCTTATTCCTTTTTCTTATTCCTTCTCTAGCTCCCTTTCCTTCGTATTGCCGAGGATCAAATCGAACAAAAATAGGTTCTAGGTGGGGTAGGTCACAATTTCTCCATTGAGTTTATTAACAATATTTTTTGTAAAGAAAATATCAATATTTCATTGAACATGGATATGATGAAATATTGAAGTTTTCTTTATGAAAAGAGTCACTTTTTTGGATTTTAAGTATTGAATTTTTTTATGCAATGACTTCTCTACTTGTAATGTGTGAAATACAATGAGTCCTAAATTTTATTTGTCTAAAGATTCCTATCGAGAAAATGTGAACTGACTTTGTTAAACAATTTTATATATCTTTCTATATATAGATAGATATATATTTCTTTATATTAATATAAAGAAATATATATTAATATAAAATATATTAAGAATTTTATTTCATTTCAATTTCGCTTTGGCCAGTAGAATCATCATGATTTCATTCCCACAAGTGATCCGACTGGGAGAAGTTTGATATAATGACTTCGAGATCAAATAGAGAATCTTTTTTCTCTATTCCTCGTGAAACTCTTATTTCTCTAAAAGAAGAGATCAAAGTGATCCTCCCTTTTTCCCTCTGTGTAAATTGTTTACCTTATACGAATTGTCTACCTTTTACATCAATTGTTGACTTTTTATTGTAAATTCTCTACTTTTTCTTGTTAACAATTTTTTAATCTTATTTTTCAAAATATTTATATTACATGTAAAATATTTACTTTTATATTTATTTCTAATATTTTTACGTTTGATATAATATTGTATACTTTTTGCTTCGTTATTTTTACTTTTGATAGAAAATTGTCTACGTTTAGTTCGGTATATTTAGTTATGATATAAAATTGTCAACACATTTTAGTTCAGTATGGCTATCTTTGATATAAAACTGCCTACCTTTTAATTGAGTGTGTCCACCTTTTGTATAAAATTATCTATCTTTTGATTCAATATGTCTACTTTTGATCTGAAATTGTCTACACTTAATATAAATTTGTCTACCTTTTAGTTCAATATTTTACTGTTCATATGAAATGTCTACCATTTAGTTTAATATATTTTTCGTTCTCAAATTGTTAACACTTCTTGTGAAAGTTGTTGTGATAAACAAATTTAGTGTTTTAAATTTTTTAAGAAAAGGAAAAACTAGAGTTTGAGAGAAACGTATGGAAAGGCTCTAATATGTTTTAGTTACAACTCAACTCCTTTCAAATTGTCATTGTAATCTCCATATAAAATTAAAGCACTTTTTGATATATTACCTCCTATATCAAATAGGATATCTTGCTACTTTTATTCTTCTAATTAAATCTAGTACAAAAAGCCAGAGAAACCATGATATAATTTTAAACAGTATAGGCACTCTATTAGGCAAGCATAAAAAATATAAGATCGGGCATTAAATGTTATTGTTGCCTTAAATATCACCAAATCTCACATTTTCCTGTGCTTTCTTCTAAGATATCTTGCGAGATAACAAAGGCTGACAATTTGACAAAATAGGTGAACAATCTGAAATTGTAGGCGGACAGATTCTCTACATGCTCCTTTTATGCACAATAATGCATCTCATGAGTGCAAACATGATGCCATTGCGCTGCAATATTGGATTATGAAAATATCTCGTATCCCGTATTACTTTTTGGAGGGGACAAGGCAGGAACGGGGAATAAAACCCAAGGGGTTTTTAACATGTGAAAACGGGCAGGAGTTTCACTCGCCATTCAAATTTCAGGGGTCTTTTCACATTTTTCAAGATTTAATCGTGAGGTTAAAAAAATTCGTAATAGGTCTACACATGTTCAAGACCATCTCATGTTATACAAATCTACCAATAACAATGTGCCATATTTCTATAAGTCATTATGATAAACCATTCTTCCAAATGATTGACCATGTAGTCCAAACAAAGCTAAAAATAATCAAATACTATAAATTTAAGATTTGGTTCATAATGCAAATTTGTAGAAGCTGATCAAATAGAAAATACAATTTTTCTGACTAAAAAAATTGGCCTAGGGACTTGAGTTGTGCTCCAAAATCTCATTATTTCCTATTTATTTGCTAGGCTATACATTTCGGAAAAAACTGTTGCTTAATATGGTTTTATTTCGATGTTGATACAGTAAGAAAGAAGGTTTAGTACAATGAATTTAATATACATAACTAAACTAGGAAAGTGCATGTGCCATGCATGTATTTATAGAAACATGATTATGACAAGTACAATCACCTAATAAAATAATTTATTTTATTTAATTAGAATATTAATTATTAATATAATAGGTTCACGTATTTTAAGTTTTTAAAATTAGACTCTATTTAGATGGGGATCTTTTCATATTTTTATCTAATTTCTTTCAACAACTTGATACATATATGTTTGTTTAATAGAATTTCACAACCATCTATCTAGATTTATTTTATATAGGTATAATATAGTGATATAGATATTTTTTAAAAAAGATTAGATAATTAATTATTTACGACTTATTGGTTTTGTTATGAAATGATGGCTTCCCACTTTACTATACAGGAGTAATGGTTTTACTATGCGACGACGCAAGCGATGACGCAAGCATGTAAATAATGATTGCATAATACCCTAAAGTTTTTCTATAAATAGGCACTTCCTGATTCATTTCAATGTTCACTTCAGAAATCAATAAGAATTTCTCTTATTATCTCTCTAGAATTCTCGAATTTTATAACATGTTATCAGCACGAGCGCTCTACTCCTGTCACCAGCTTCTACCTCCATCAGCTTAGGAAAAAAGTTTTATCACAAGCCTCTACCTCCATTAGTTCAAGGTAAAAGTCTTGTCACGAGCCTCTACCTTCAGTATCCTAAAAGAAGTCTTGTCACAAACCTCAGCCTCTATCTTTACTATCTCAAAGTAAAAATGGCAAGTTATTCTACTCATAATACTCATATAACATCACTACTATATATAAAAGGAGGCTCTGCCACCTATTTATAGTAAGGTGATGTAATTACGAAATGTTAGATTATTATACTCATTATATTCATATAACATCACTACTATATAAGAAAGGAGGCTCTGTCACTTATTTATAGTAAAATGATGTGATTATGATAAGCTAATAATATTTCTTATTATTATCTTACTAACTTCTCAATTTATGCTTGAGTAGAATAAATCCCAAGCTACTAATTTACATATTTATTGCTCTGCTATTTATATCTGTATAAATACCCACTGAAAGATTTACCGAGTAGCTTGGTATGCTAATATTTATTTCAATATTTATTACTTTATTACTTATGTCAGCAAAACACCTACAAGTAGAATGGCGTGCCTATATTATAGCTCATAAAGATGTGTAATACAATACATTTATTTTATCATCTTTTTGTATTAAATCCAAATTGCTTTTCTCTCTCCTCCAACGGCTATATGACGACTATAAACGACCGTTATTTATATAAATCCAAATTTATTTTACCATCATTCTAAAATTCTTCATCATCTCCACAAGCTTTTCAGTCAAAAATTTCGCAAAATGCTTAGTCCATTTTTGAAGTTTATTGTTGTCACCGTCATCATCAATATTATTATCTTTTTTATTGGAGATATATCTCCAAGAGATTTTCAACTGAACCTTTTACTTTTAATGTTTATTTTTCTTTTTTGTTTACCACTATTATGATTGAGATGTAATTTTACTATTTTGTTGTGAAATAAAATATTGTGATTCTAATTATTTATGTATTTTGTTATAATTATCATCATGTCAACTTTGCAAAGTTTAAGTTCATTTCACTAGATATCACGGAAAGCAATTATACGTCTTGAGTCATTGATATAGAAATGCATCTCGAGTCAATAGGTCTCACTGAGCTCCGCGTTTTGGGCGTCGCGGTGGTGTAAAAACGCGAGCCTCTAACCCTATGTTTCCTCGTTAATGTGATGTCAAGCGCGTGCCTCGAACTTTGCGTTTGAGACGCGGGCTTCAAGCGCTAGTGCGGGCTTCAAGTTTTGACGCGGGCTTCAAACTTTGTGTCTGAGCACTGAAGTGATACTAAGATGCGAGCTTTGAGTTATGTGTCTTGGCATTGCAATAGTGTTAAGATGCGAGCCTCGAGTCCTGCGTTTTGCCTTTGCACGAGTGGCTTTGATTAGCCTCGCATATGAAACATGAACTATGTTATCTGATAACTTGTCTTCTGTAATTTTTAGACAGTCTACAGAACCCCCTCCAAAAATTTTAAAACTCCGTGGTTAACTGGGACGGGTTTCGAAACACTTTAGACTTTTCATTTGGCAACAAGCTCTCAAGACTAGACTGGCAATCTTCTGAGATACCTTAAGCTCAATCTTATCTGAATTTTGATCTTTGTGAGTGTACTGTTAAACTCTTTAAAGCAACCAAAGATGATCGTCGTGATGTCCAGATACGCAGTCCAGGCCTCATCGGTACTCTGAGCTGGTTGTCGGTGTACTGTTGAACTAGGAGAAATTGCTAACTGTTTTTGCTAGTATACTGTTTAAACTGTTACAAAAGTAGAGACTGAACACAGGTCTTGTAAACGGGAAGGTCGTATTGCCTTAGGGACACGAACCTCGTCTGAAGTAGAATCGTGACTCTCATTCATTAGAGAAATGCAAACATCGAAGTGGAGACGCGGCTCTCACTTTGTTAAAATGGCGCGGACCTTGAGATAGAGACGCGGACTTCTCTTTGTTGAAGAGACGCGACTCTGCTGTTTTGCCAAGGCGCGAGTTTCATTTGAAGTAAAGATGCACCTTTCGCTTGATGTAGAAACGCGGCTCTAAATTATTGAGGAGACGCGGCTCTTATTTGTTAGAGACGCGGCCCTGAATTGTTGGAGAGATGTGGCCCTGAGTTGATGGAGAAACGCAGCCATCAAAGGGATGCATTCTTCGGTTTGTTAAGGGAACGCAGCCCTCGGCGGTCAAAGAGACGCGATCTTCATTTTATTGAGGGAACGCAGCCTTCAACTTGTTAGAGGTGACGCGGCCTTCGGTTGTGAAGGGACGCGGACTTCAAAACGCGGCCCTTGAAGCATCACTTTCAGTTATGGAGACGCGGTTCTGATGACGCGATTCTTTATACGCGAAGATCTCGCAAGATCTTTCGAGGCAGAGCCGACGTTGACGGTTGGGGGCGCGTGTCCGGTATTAAAAATTCAAGCGTAGTTGGGATTTCCCAGGACAAAAATTCATGTATCTTATTCAGACT
Source organism: Agave tequilana (assembly GCA_038442645.1). Lineage (NCBI taxonomy): Eukaryota > Viridiplantae > Streptophyta > Magnoliopsida > Asparagales > Asparagaceae > Agave > Agave tequilana. The sequence continues at coordinate 34,468 of JAVJIF010025749.1, read as the reverse complement.
GGATTTGAGATTCGCGTCGCGAATTAAGGCTATTAATTGGCCTTTAAGAACGGCTTTGATTTTTATGCCGTTAATTAATGGCCATTAGCCTATAATAGGTCATGAGCCTCTCTTAACAGTTATTCATCTTAACTGTTTTCCTTCAGGGCAGGCATGTGCTCTGAAAAACTTTTTGAGTTCTTAGTCCGTCTTCTTTTTCGGGCATGCATCCTGAAAAACTTTCAGAGTTTTTAAAAGAACCCAAAGTTTTAATGCTTCCTTACAATTTTCTTCGAAGATTATTACTATTAAGTGGTTTGAAAATCGAAAAGAATTTACCCTAGTGCTTTCATGGCCGTGTCTTGACGGATGATGTCCACCTTCCAGAGAACTTTTCTTCAGGTAGAAAATGACTTTTGCCACGATAAGTCTCTGTTTTCTTGAAGCTCTGTCATCGCCGATTATGAAGAGGCTCTGTCTCCTGAACTCTTCCTGAAACTTCTAAAAACCTCTTTCTTGAAGTCTAGACAGTCGATTTGAGATTCATGCGTCCATACTCTGCAAACACGATCCTCGCATTAATTGATGAAAAGCGAGCTTGTTGACTTCTGAGTCCCGAGTTCTTCAGACGCGAGCGTGGTGAACTCTGCGTTTTGAGGCCTTAAACGCGGGTCTCGCGTATAACACTCGCGTTTGGAGTTAATGACTTAGAAAATTTTTAAGATTCGCGTCTGAGCCTTTATTATCTGTCTCGCGTTTCGATCATCAGACGCGAGTATAATGTTGGGCTGTGCATTTGGATCCATATTTTCTATTTTTGCAGAGCGTGGTAAACTCTGCGTCTTGAAGCTTTAAATGCGAGATTCGCGTATAACCCTCGGATTTTTTTTCTTCTTACAGGTCGTGGCTATATCGTTGGTGTTGGTTCTAGTGTCTTTACCGCATTCATTGAGGCAGACATGAAACGACCAACTCGTTCGATGGGCGACCACTTGAGGAGTCAGAACTTCTGTCCAAGGGTGAGGAAGATTCGCGCGGTTCTCGATACACACCAAGACATTATTGGACATGATGCACCAGTAAGGTCTCGGATCCTTCCTGATCACAATGAGCATGGCGCATTTGAAAGTCACAGGAAAGAGAAAGTCACCAGTAAGGTCTCGGATCCTTCCTTCGCTAATCTTGTTCAGATAAGTGACATCAACGAAAAATTCATGCTCATTGGATGACTTTCTGGTGGCGGAGCTTCCCATTAAGTGAAGGATTACGGCCTTGTGAAGACTTCGCACCAGTTGGTCGGGTGGAATCAGAATGCTCCCTTACATTTTTACCTCGAGAAACGTCATTGTTCTCAAGAGGATAAGAGGTTGATCTGCTGTGCCGGTCTTAGTCAATGAAGACGAACTTTGTGTATCTTCAATGTTTTAAGAAGTGAGTGCAATCTTTCACTGAGCAAGAGGGACTTTTTTGTACTCCTTTATTGTAACACTTAATCTTATTGAAAAAGAGAGCGTTTTGTGTCACTTTCATATTTTTGAATATTAATAAAAGTGACACTTTTCTGCCTTCTTATTTGCCTTGACTTTCTTTTTGTATTGAAAATCAGACAAACGAAAGCAATTATCTTTGATTTGCTAAAAGTGTGATATTCTAACTTAGCAAGTCAAAGTTGAAAATTTTCATTTAAAGAATTTAAAAAGATTACTGTTAAAGGTGTGATGTTAACTTGACAAGAGTGGAATAGTTTCTGTGGACTTGTCATTCTATGGATGAGAATGACAAGTGAAGTTTGTACTCCGCAGGGGATTATGATTGAGTCTATCATTAGAGGGTTAGTATTTACGTAATTAAGACTCAGTTAGGAATTAGTGAGAACATTGTTAAAGGTGTGATATCAACCTGACAGTAATTTTAAGTGGACTTGCCATTCTATTGAAGAGAACAACAGGTAAGACTAGACCCGTCAGGGATCTGAGTATTTCTTTACCGTCAGAGGTGTGATATTAACTTAACGTATTAGATTGAATCTTGTCAGAGGTATGATATTAACTTGACAAGGATGTGAGCTAGAGGTATAATGTTAACTTAGCTTCACAGGAATTTCAGTTTCGTTTAAAAAAACTGAAAATACCACTGTCATAGGTGTATTGTTGAACTTAACACTAGAGGTAATACTAGAGGTGTAATTTTGAACTTAGCATTGGTCATCTCGACTTGATACAGAAATTCGAGGGAAAGTTATTGTCATAGGTGTATTGTTGAACTTAATAATGAACTGGATGCTAGAAGTGTGATGTTAAACTTAGTATCGCTCGTCTCAGTTTCGATATGGAAGCCTGAGAAAAGTGACTGTCAGAGGTTTAATGTTAAACTTGGCAGCAACTTGATCACTGTTCGAGGTGTGATATTATACTTAACAGTAATCTATCAGAGGTGTATTGTTAACATAACAACAAGAGTTGATTTGCGATATGAGCGATTTTGAGAAATTGTCATTCTATTGAAGAGACTTGACAAGTGAAGTTTGGATTGTCAGAAGTGTAGTGTTAACTTGATAATTTTGAAGAGTTGACTCCATATAAGGGAGCGATAAGTGAAAGTTCGTATTCGCTGAGGGTATTGAAACTTTTCACTGTTAGAGATGTAGTGTTAACATAGTAGTGATTGAGCTTGTGGACCTACCACTCTATGAGAGGGAATTAGTAGGGGACTTTGGTAAAAAATAAAATAAATTGTCAGAGGTGTAATATTAACTTGACGAACCCGTTGGGGATTAAGAAAAATGGTTTGCCAGAGGTTTACTGTTAACGTTACAAGTTTGTACTTATTTCTTCGGGATAATGACACAGGTATTTTTGTGGTGCTACCATTCTGTAGAAGGAAATTGGTAAAGAATTTTAGAGAGGAAGGCGGGACCAAGTCCCTTAGGATTTTTAGCAAACCCTCAGCTATCAACAGATTTGGTATGTCTTCACTAATTACCGCTTGAGTTGGGCTAGCCATGTTATTCCCTTCAGCATGATAAGTTATCGAGGACTTATGTTGAACTTAAAAGCCAGCATTTTTCTCTATCCTTAGCAGTCAGAAGCGTCGGATGTTCATAAATAAACTAGAAAAGAGTAACAAAGTTAAAACTGAAGTTTCGCACTTTATTTTTTCTTCGATGTTTATATCATGCGTTATGATGTAACCAATGCTCAGTCGGCTCGGCAATGATTGATCGTAATATGATCCATTGAAGAAAAAAAGCTTTTCTTTGGCGCTCTTTCAAATATCTTGGATCTGAAAAATTTGATCAGAGGTGTAATGTTAACCTAATCATGAGAAAAATCCTGTTAAGAATAATACTTCTTTAAGAATTTGTCATTAATCGGCATCATGAGCGTATCGCCGTCTGGGGTTATGAGGTGATATGCTCCATTCGAGTAGACTGACTTTACCACAAATGGTCCTTCTCATTTGGGCTGAAATTTTCCTTTTGTCTTATGTGTCATCATCATGGGTCCTCTGACAGCTAAGACAAGGTCATCTTTCTTGAAAGTCCGCTCCTTGACTTTTTTTGTTGAAGGCTCTGAAAATTCGAGCTTGATAAAACTCGATTTGCTATTGAGCTTGCAGGCGTTTATCGTCCAAAACTTTCAGCTCCTAGAGTCGCAGTCGATACTTCTCCTTATTTGTCATCTCTGTTATCAAGACGACGCGTAGAGATGTGATCTGAATTTCTAGTGGGAGTACGGCTTCACACCCGTAACCAAAAAGAACGGTGTAGGTTTCGTCAGAGTTCTCACTGTTGTGCGATAACCCATAAACATTCACCTAACTTATCGTCCCAATCGCGTTGGCTCTTCGAGACGAATTTCTTGAGAAGTTTTCCAATGGTCTTGTTGAAAACTTCTGCAAGATCGTTAGCGGCTGGATAATATACCGTTGAAGACACATTCTGAATCCTGAACTTGTTGCAGCATCTTTGAAATACTTGGCTGACGAACTGAAACCATTATCATGGACAATCCGTCGTGGCACGCCAAAGTGGTAGACCACGTGATATTTAATAAACTTGATCACGTCAGATGTCTTTACCTCCCTCAAGGGTATAATCTCTGCCCACTTGGAGAAGTAATCAGTTATGACTAAAATAAATTGATGTCTTTTGGATGAAGGCGGAATGATAGGACCAACCACGTCCATTTCTCACATCTCAAATGGCCAGGAAGAAGTTGTAGGACGAAGATGTCCTAATACCTGATGAATGAAGTCACCATGAATCTGACAAGCGTGGCATCGCTTAGCGTAAGCGATGGCATCAGGGAACATCTTTGGCCAATAATATCCAAGTCTTCAGAGTCCATCTTCAAATTTGGACCAGGTTGGTGAGCTCCACACATACCGTCATGAGCCTCTTTGAGTGCTCCCTGTGCCTCTTTATGTGACAAGCAACGGAGGAGGATTCCATCATGCGATCGGCGATACAGTATTCTCATGATTGCATTGTAGTAGAATTTAGGGGCTTTCCTTCTAATGGCAGCCACCTCTTTAGGGTCATCAGGCAGAATGTTGTATAATGCTTAGTTAATGTACGGGAATCGCCAATCCCTAAGTTTTGAACCTGCTGAAGTCTCTAGAGTTTATTTGACTTGAAGATTCTCTACTAGAATCTGATCATTTTCGAGGGCGAGTTTTGGACAGTATAAGTCATGACTGTAGACGAGTACTTTTTCTACCACTGTGGCTGGAAAAGCCAAGGAAGCGGCGAGGAACGTCAGTGCATTTGCATGCGCATTTTGCTGGCGAGGTACATGGTCGATGTAGAAAGTTCTGAACCTCTCTACCATGTGGATAATTGTGTTGTGATAGGGTACTAAATCTTCATGACTGACTTCGTATTCCTCACCGTATGCTTCGAGATTTTTAACGCCAATCTCATCGGCAATTTGTATCCTGGTCAAGAGAGCGTTGTACTCTACTACATTGTTGGAACACGGCTCAGTTAATGAGAATGGACGAGAGGTTACGTAGTTTTGTGGGAAGACAAGTAGTACCCCTACTCTTGCTATGATATCTCCTCGAAAACCCGTTCTTGATGCGTCATCAAAGAAGAGTTGTCACACCTGTCCTTCGAAAGACGTCTGAGTCAAGCAAACTTCAGTGACCTCATCTGGGAGATCTTCTTAAAGTTTGGTCATTCTTGGATCCGGATGCTCAGCCAAAAAGTCTGCTATTGTCTGTCCCTTCACAGCTTTTTGTGGCAAGAATTGCATCTCATATTGAGAGAACAATATGGCCTATTTTGTTAATCGACCATTCAGTGACGATGGCTTCGTCATAAGCAATCTTAAGGGATAGACTTTTGATATGACGTGTATGGTTTGGCCCATCAAGTTGTTGCGTCTTCTGGACGACGAATACCAACGCCAAGCATTCTTTTTTGATCAAGTTGTATCGATGTTCAGCTCTGATCATTGTTCTACTCAGGTAATAGATTGCCTGCTCATGTCCCTGATCATTATTCTGGGCTAGCAAAGCTCCTAGAGAATGATCCACAACTCAAACGTATATCAGGAAAGGTTTTCCTGACACCGAAGCTGTAAGGACAGTTGAATGCGTGAAGTACCGCTTGATTTCCTCAAACGCTTGTTGGCAAGCATCGTCCCAAATGAATGAAATACCCTTTTTCATCAATTTGGTGAATGGCTGACATCGTCTTGAGAGATTTGAGATAAATCTCTTGATATAGGCTAGTCGCCCTTGCAATCCTCTAAGCTCTCTAAGATTTCTTGGAGGTTGCATCTCCTGGACGGCGCGAACTTTCTCTGGGTCGAGGTGGATTCCTTTGGATGTTACGATAAACCTAAGGAATTCCCCGTTGGCTACCCCCAGAAAGAATTTGGTGGGATTCATCTTCAATTGATACGCCCGCATGATATCGAATACTGCCTTCAGATCTGCTATGTGATCGCCTTGGCACTGCTTTTCACTGCAATATTGTCTACGTAACATTCCACTATTTTGCGTATATGCTCGTGGAAAATTGCATTCATAGCTCTCTGCCATGTTGCCCTCGCATTCTTCAATCAGAAGGGCATCATAGTTGTACGGGTCGGAAAATCACAATTGCAAAATTCTTTTACTTGAATAGAAGATTACAATGGATACAATTCGACTACAAAAGAGAGAAAATATTTTGATTGATTTTCCTCTTTATTTAAAATTGGGTTCTTCACGTGGCGGTAGAGAGTGAGTCTTGTTCTCTGTTGATCGGCTGAACATCAAGTTAATCTTGTGAATCCTATCTTTGGATCTACTGGTGGAGTAGCACAGCTCCTATCAGTAATGGAATCTCAAAGAGATCTAAAGAACTTGAACTCAGCAAGTTAACAAAAAGAGAAACTCTTCCCGGGCTACAAGAGCTTCAAGGCCGGTAGCTCTCCTCCTCTGCCTATGGCTTCTTAGATTCCTCCACCAGAACTCTCCTCTTCAGCCTCTTTCCAGCCGTCCCCCATTCTCTAGCAATTCATAGCTATTTATAGAGTAATTGGGGTGTAACTGTCCCCCTTAAAACTCTCCATTAATGGGGATTAATTCCTCATTAAGTGGGAAGAACGTGGGAGTGATTGAACCAGTCATGGCTGACAGTTACAGCAGAAACGCGAGTCTCACATTGGACGCGGATCTCACTCTGATGTTGAGAAGCGAAACTCGCAGGCTCGCATATGTGTTGGAACGTGAAGCTGCTGAGGCTCGCGTTTGAGTTGAAACACGAGGTCCGCGTCTGGCGACCTCCGCATCTAAGAAAGGATGCGAGGTCCGCATCGGGCGACCTTCATGTCTGACAAAGGACGCGAGGTCCGCGTCTGAGATTGGAATACGACCTCCGCGTTTGCGAGGTCCGCGTCTGGTCCGCGTCTGAGGCTTTGTCCTTAGTAATTTTTTTGATAGCCTACAAAAGTATAGCAGTACACCCCTAGTTCTGTCCTAAAGAGTGTATGTTTCTCATTGTCAGGGTATATCTTAATTTGATTGTATCCAGAGAATCCGTCCATGAAGGACATCCATTCAAACCCACACATGTTGTCGATCATGTCATCTGTGATTAGAAGGGGAAACTCATTTTTAGGACACGTCTCATTTAGATCACGGAAATCAATGTAAACTCGGATCTTCCCATTCTTTTTGGTGACGGGGACGATATGGCTACCCAATCAGAGTATTGTTCTTTCCTGAAGAAACTGAAGTCTATAAACTTTTTGATTTCTGACTGAATCGCCTTCATTATCTCTGGGCAGAACCGTCATTGTTGTTGCTTGACGAGCTTTGCGTCCGGATTGATGTTGAGGCGATGCATAACCACCTGAGGGTCAAGCTCGGGCATATTCTTGTAGTTCTAGGCGAAAACATCTATATACTCTCGCATGAGAGATATTAAATCTTCCTTCTTGGGTGGTGATAAGCTTTCGCTTATAAAGATGGGCTTAGGATTGGCCTCATCTCCCAGATTAACCTGGGTTACCTTATCCACTGTAGGTGGTTTGCGTTATTCAAAGCTAAAATCCCAGAGAGTATTTAGGTGTTTGATCCAATGATCTGTATCTGACTGGATCATTTCTTCATTTCCATCTTCTGGGTGGCTTGTTGAAACCATGTTGATCGAAAGTTCTTTGATGATGTTGCCGACACTGACATATGACTCCCACGATGACGTGTCTGACGAGTAATTATGGTGTATAACCCTTCAGACTCAGAGGCTGACGGGATCGGAGTTGACACATAACTCAACCCCCTGCGAGTTCGATGATAATAATTAGGGGCTTTCCCTTTTGGAACGAAGGATCGAAGCAGTATTCTCCTTCCTTTGTCGAAGTTCAAGTCAAGACCACTTGTTAGGTCATACCCCATATTCTCCATCATCCTGAGTACATTTGACTCGTAATGAGAGAACTGAGAAAGCTCAGTCTCGCTTTATGAGCCTTCACAAGTCATTGGTTAGGACTCGACTTTCCAAAAAGGATCAGTTTTTAACCTTTGCGTCTTGTTGGGACCTCGAAGAAGGATTCTTGCGCACCATTGACGCTTTGATATGTCATGAGAGATAATCTCACCAGTACATGCAATGATAGCAGGGCATCTATTGCCGACTAGGGGTCATCATCTACATCGGTACTAGTATCTGATAGCATAGAATCGAGACAAAGACAGAAAAATAAGCCAAATCTAACTCTTCATTAATATACCACTCACCTACATCATTGGCGGTGTTATTGATATCGAGCTTATTAGCGCTCGTAACAAATGGATTCAGCTCCCAAAGACATTTTTCTTCTGCCTCTGGCTCGACATCAGCTTCGTTACCAGAGTCTAGTTCCTCTGGCTAGGGATTCTCTTCTGTCTCCAGAAAATCCTGATACAAGTGGGAGTCTGTGAAGTAGCTCTCTACCTCTTAAATGGATGCCTTTCGGCGATCAACGTTCGGACTTTTCATTTCTATCAACGTACTTCATGACTTGATGGAAAGTAGAGGGGGCGATGGAGCTGCGATGAATTCATGGTCGTCCCAGCAGCAAATTATATGAAGTGTCGGCGTCAATAGCATAGCACGTTACCTCGGGTTTTATGTCCCCGATCGGACACTTGAGTTTAATCTTTCCCATTGGGCGCGTACCATTGGCGTTAAAATCGTAAATGGTAGTTTAAGTGGCACTCAATCGGTGAGTGGGGATTCTCAAGTGCTGTATGATCCGGCAGGGCATGATGCTCAACACAGATCCTGAATCCACCTGAATGTGGCTCACTTCAGATGATCTAATATACCCTGTGAAGTACAGTGGTCTATCATATTTCCCATTAACTTGCATGTCTTTTGGAGTGAAAATTATACAAGGGGCATGTTGAGAGGCGTGGAGGCAGTTTTCTTCATCCTCTTCTGTTCAGCCGGAATCCGGGCCATGAAGGCCTCAACATCGGCTAAAGCTTCTCTCAGAACTTCCCTTGTTGATTGGACAGCCTCAGAAGCTCATAAAGGGTGATCCTGCCCGGTAGCAATACAAACTCAGGCTTACCACATTCTTTGTGTGCATGGCCATGAAGGGGAAATGACCTCGAACCTAAGGCAAACATGTCGAATAGATAAAATGAAAACTTTGGGTAAATTTTAAGAATAAAAGGATGTATGGGGAAGAGAGATTTATCATATGACATTCACTAAACCCACTAATCTCACTTAGGCATAAGTGATTAAAACTAACTCATTAATAGAGCATGATGGTTAGTTTACCAAGTCAAATAAATAATCGTTATATTTAATCAAAATAAATGAATTACTTTAAATTTAAACTTTTTGTAAATAAATTTTCCAACAACGGTTGGATGGTTTAACTTGGCCATATGGCTTGACTTGAATATAAATTAGCTCCTTTCAAGCTTCAATGGTATCTATACATGTAAAAAATAGTTTGAGGGGTTTATCTGAAAACCCCTATAATGTTACTCTCTTGTCACTAGATATATCTTATATTGAAAAACAATATCTCAAGATTTTTTTGAGATATCAAATTATATATATCCTATAAAAACTTATTCTTGTCAATTCAAATCCTAAATGTTTAAAAAAACATTAATTTAAAGAATATTTTTGCAAAATTCTAGAGCAATGAAATTTTACAGTGGCTAACATTTATGTGTTAGTTTGTTTATGCACCCCTCTAAATAAATCCTTTGGCATATACATTCATGGTAGGATACGGAATGAAAACTAATCAAAAGAGTTTTTGGATTTGATACGGATGCATCAAGGTTTGAAATATCAGTACTGGTATTGGGATTGGTATCAATCATAGGTTTTTTTGTATAAAAAACAACATCATCAAAATAATATGAGACGTTTTCGTATCCTTTGAATAAGTAATATTTTTATCATCTTAGTTGTATCGGCAATATCAATATCAGTCATATAGTGATATTTCAAATCTTGGGATTCATGAACCAAACCTCATCTCCACCAATGTGAACCTTGTCTAATGATGATTGGTGTTTGGACGTCATATACATCTAACCCAACTTAATCATGTACGGGAGCCCCGAAGATAGGTGATGGAACATGAAATCAATTGAAACTGGTTTAAAGTAGAAGCCATAGCTCGATACTACATCTCACCACTTTAGGCTTCATTACATTGATATTGAAATTTCACATGGTTACCGTCCTTCTCACAAGAGGCACTTTCCAGCCCTGATACGCTGATAAAATCTTCTTTCGCATTCAAAAGAGAGGCCCGAGAGAGTGGTCAGGTGACTAGTCATTGATGAAGGAGGTAAGATGAGCTTAGTAGGCTCGAACCTACAATATTACTATTATAAGTGGTATGTTTCAACTGACAAATTTCCAGCAATTAGAGATTTGGTTAGGACACTAGTTAGTTTTATACAAAAAAGAAAAGATCTATTACATATATTTTAAATCTTTTATAATCTTAAGATAAAGGAATATCTTTTTATATTTCTTTTTTAAAAAAAAAACATCATCTAAGTTTTAGGAGTGGTTAAATAGGGTTTAAGAAAGTATCTTATTATAAGTAAGCACAAACTTTTCATGTAGTAACTTAGAGATAGTGATGGGTATTTTGCCAATGAAACTAGATATAGTAAAGTGAGATGCTTCTTCCTTATTCAAACCAGTGATTGGTTGTTTAGGTATATAATCAATCAAATTTAAGGTGTTAATCCTTCATCTAAAATTTTTCTTTCTTTTCTTCCAATTGCTTTTTTAAGATTTTCTTTCCCATGCAGAGAAAACCACCTAGTTGAGAAATGAACCCTCTCCTCGTTTCTCTTTAAACCCTAACCCTAAACACCTTGAAAATTATCACTAGAATACTTGAAATACGAAGTTGTTGTGTGTGTTCTGAATCCTATTATGTGAAGAATGTTTGTATTATCCTACTGATAAAGGCTTTTTAAAATGTTGCATTGTATAAGATCCATCCTCACTGCTAGTTCAGGGTGTTTTAAGAAGTGAGGGTGGCAATCTTGACCTAAGATGAAGTTAGTGGGTTTGGTTAAGCCATAATCAGGATTGGGCCATAATCTGCCACCTGATTATTAATGCAGTCAATCTCGGGTCAAACCCTTTAACCCGTTTTGACTTATATGACCTAATTATAGTTTACATATATTTAATGTAACATTTCAGTACATAGTCGTTCGACCAGCTCGGTTGTTAGTTCTGTTTGAGTACATCATTATAGTGTTCGGTTTGAACTTTGAACCTTGCACCCTTCATTTATTTTTATAAATTGAGAAATTTGTATATATATTAAATAAGTATCTCTTATAGTAATCCAAATACGAAAATTATTTAGGGTTAATGGTTAGAGGGTTCATTTGTATGCTAATTTGTGTGTGTGGTGGTAGTTTTATTTTTTTATTTTGGTGGGGGGAGGGTTGATTACCACCCTTAAACAGATTTTCTAATCAACTAATTATCCTTATCATTCCTACCCAATACAAAGCTGAGCTGGCAAATCGGGTCAGTGAATCAAGTTACTCGAGAACAAGGCAGGTTCCGGTCAGCCAGGGGCAGACCAATTGTTTGTGTGTGTGTGTGTGCGCGCGCGTGCCCCCCCCCCCCCCCCCCCCGGGGGGGGGGGGGGGGTGTGTGGGGTGTCCCCGTAAAATTTTAGAATTTCTTATATGATATATGGTATACATGTTAAATGTCATAATAGTGAGAAGGAAATTATGCATAAGTTTCAATAAGTACTCCCCTAATTTAAAGGAATATAAATAAATACATTCTTTTCTAATTATTGTCAATTATATTTATTAGAAACCTTCTAAAATTGCATATTGTCTTTCCTTAATCTTCTCATTCAGTACTATACATTCCAAATAATCCCGAATATATCTCTCTCTCTCTCTCTCTCTCTCTCTCTCTCTCTCTCTCTCTCTCTCTCTCATGTCAAAGATGATGATGCACTAAATTTATATTGAGATACAGAGCTAGAAAATAAATACACATAGAATCAAAAGCTCTACGCAATACTATTGTATATCATTCTTATTAGGCTAGTAGTTGAATCGTATAAAACTGAATATTTTGTCTTTTGTTTTCTGCATTATAGTTTTAATTTCATGATACAAATGAATATCTAAAAATTGATATTTCAGAAATCAACTTATATTATATGAACAAACATTTAGGGGAAAATTTTAAAATTCAAACTTGAAATTTTACATATAAGTTCCACAAAATTAAAAAAAAAGATTTACGTCTAGGTCCGCCTCTGGGGTCAGCAATATGCAGCTCTCTGTCAAATTCACCTGATTCCAACCCCACACAGTTGCCAGCGCTATGATAAGAGTGTAAAATGTGCTATGTAACATTCTATATATAGGGATTCAGAATAAGGGAGCCTTAGAGTTTCTGGTAGTTGTCATCACATTATGGAGAAGGAATTCAGGTGAGGTTCGAAAGCTGTGAATTGCATAACTTGTACTCCTCCATCTTCTATTTTAATAATTTTATCTGCTACCACCGTTGGAGGTAAGTCATTGTGCTGAACCATATAAATCACTGTTATTTTAACTTTTTTTTTTTAATTTTCTATCCAACTTGTTTGACCATGAATTTGATTTTTTTTGCTTCACTGTCTTAGGTTAACTCCTAACAAAAGCTATAACAAATTAAGATTGGAAAAGTTACAAAAAGTAACTACTAATCGTCAAAGACTAAAAAAAACTGTCAGTAATGAAGGAGATTATAGGAGTCCCTTATTATAATTTCAAAGATATTCTCTGCTTCTTTTATGCAACTATCTAGCACTCTAATGATCTGGCCCACAAAATTTCGAGCATGACAATCATCATATATGTCTGCTGGCCGGACTTTTGGTTTTTATGTGGTCTTTGCCGATCCTTCTTAATGCCAAAAGCTAGATGTTTGCCAATCTTATCTGTCAAGATTGTGGTAATTTGTTGTTAAAATTTTATTTAGCCACAATCATTCCATCACGTAAAGCAAATAATTTGCCAAATTGGCCTCATTGGCTAATTGGACTAAGGGCATTGTAATGGGTGCAACCATTTGGGAATGGTTATCATGATTCATTCTTAATCATAATGTAGGTGCTATTCTTACTTTAACATAGGGTTGTCAATTAATTCCGATCCCTTCCTAAAAACAACCTTTCTAAGACAAAATAGAGAATGTGATGATTCAAGCAAAACTACCTCTCTAACCCTAGCGTAGACTTAAGGAATCTACATGGACCGAATAAAGACACACAGAGTGACAGAAGGCACGGAACAGGCTGGATTAAATGCCTCCGAGAAAAAACTGAAGTTTTCTCATGCAAGCTTTCTCACAAACTACTGTCCCCCAAATAGATCCATAGCCGTGTATTTCGCATGAAATATTGCAAGCCATAGACGACGGTTAGCAGAGAATTGTAGTTTGCATAAAGGGTAATAAAATCAGCTAAAAATAATTGCATTTTAAAGAATCTTTTTACCTCTTTATCGTGCTTTGTGTCGAAGCAGAGTGAGCCCCCTCGGAATGTGGTTCAGATAATCTTCTGATGCAAAAAGAGAATGTGACAAGAAGACCATAGCGTGGACTTACGGAATCCACATGAACCGAATAGAGACGCACAGCATACATGCACGAAACATGCTCGAGGAAATGCCTCAGAGAAAACTTCAGTTTTCTCGTGCAATTTTCTCCTAAACAACTTCCTACCCTTCACGCAAGCCAAATTTCACCCAAATAGATCGATAATCATGTAAATTCGCATGAAGGGTTTCAAACCAAAGATGACAGTGAGCAGATAAAAATTGCAGTTTGCGTTAAGGGTAAGTAAATCAGCTCAAGATAATGCATTTTGAAGAATTTTGTACCTCTCTGTCGAGCGTTGGATCGAAGCAGCACTGCTAATGTGGTTCAGATTCTAATTCTCACCATTGGAGCTCGGAGAATAAACAGGCAAAAAAAAAAATAAGAAAAAAAGGGAGGGAGAGGATATGATATTTTACTGATGGGGACGGATATAGTCGCTAATGTGACAAGACTAACGGCTATGGGTGATCAACGGGTTGGATGCGGGTTGGATCCTACAAGATCCGCTTGCGGATCCACTAGGATTTCCTCGCGATCTGGAATTTGAGGATCCCACCACAATAATTCATCAGATTTGGGAGATTTGAAAGATATAATATTTTTCCCGAAATATGTCAATTCTCATGAGTGATAGTCAAATGGATTGCTCATCAGTTCTGTCTTATTTTTAAGAACATATTTACACATGACTAAATGATTTTATATAAATCGTATTTAGAAAGACAAAAAAATACCTAGATCGAGCTGAGTGAACTTACATCAAAACAATATTTTGGATTCGGATCCACAAGGAGTCATATGTGTGTATCTAGCAAACGGAGTTGTCTCGGGCAAACACACCGTCTAATAAGTTATCATAGTATGATTTTATATCATTCAAAAAGAAAAAGTTATCATATATCATTTTAAGAATCCAAATGTAAACTCGGGTTGGATTCAAAATCTGGTAATCATGTTATTGTTGGTTTTTAATAAAAATAAAATGGGGAAAAAACAAAATTTCAGTTTAGGACCTCATATGGCTTAGTCACCTGTATGAGTCCACATTTTGGACTTAAAACTATTCTATTTTTCTTTGAGTTATGTTTTTTTTAATTTTCCAATATTCTCACGTTACTTTTTCTAATTATTGTGTCTGACTAGTTTTCTTTTATCTCGTGTGCATTGGTTTTAACTCTCGGCGGAAAACGCTCACTATTAAATCTTGATTGATAAACTAGCATTAAAATTATTTAACAGGAGAAATTGTAATACCTCGTTCTCGGAATACGTACCCGGATGCGTGTCCCGAGCTTTCACTCGCATTTTTTAATTTTTTCGTATTTATTTCTCTTTTATTATTATTTTTATTATTAATTGATATTGATGGTATGTTGTGGACTTAGAGTTAGCCCGAATCTGAACCAAGGCTCATCCCAGTGAAACTACTTAATTTGACATTTCTAGAAGTTAAACTGAACCTATTTCAGTTTCAGATGTTAATTTTCACTATTGTAGATTTTTCAAGATTTTTTGGAATTTTTCTGATTTAAATCCGGTGTATCGCCAATCGATTTCAAGATTTTTTTTTAATTTACAAACGGGATTGAATTTCTTGAATCTGTTTTGACAATGTTCCTTAGAATAATATTTTCTATTTTAAAGATATTTTGGAGATTTTTCTAAATTAGCAAAAGTTATCCAAATTAAATAATATTAGTATTTTTCCAAGATCAAAATTTAGTCTGGTTATTTTCTTTTTTTTCTTTTCTTTCTTTTCCTTTTTCATTTTACATTTTCTTTTCTTTTCCCTTTTCCTTTTCTTTTCTTTCCCTTTTTCTTTTTTCTTCTCCAATTTTCTACGCTATTCTTCCCCTTCTCTCTTCTTTTTTTCTTCTCCAAATTATTTCTTTAATTCTTTTTCCCAAAAGAGAGCAGCATCTCCTCCTCCTTCTCTTAAATCTTTTTCTCTTTCTGCTACTTCTCTCTCTACTTTTCAATCTCTCCCACCAAATTAGCTTTTCCCTCTCTCCTCTATCCATTGGAGATCAACCCCTCCCTCCGGCGATCACCACCAACGAATCACGGCATCGACACCGACCTCCGATCAAACCTCCCCAGTGCCACCCCCACCGTCCTCAATTCCTCTATCTCTCCTCCCCTCCTTCAATCTCCCACCACCATCTCCTAAATCAACCACCATCAAAATCTCATCCTCCTTCTTTTAGATGTGCTGCGAGTGGTAACCATGCCGGGCGTGATAGCATCTAGTGTTGGATGTTAGCTTCGCTCCAGTCTTACTAAGCATCGTTTAGTTGTTCGATTGTTTGCTTAACTCCGCTTGATTGATTAATACTTATTATCATTAATATGATGGTTGTAAATAGTTTGAAAAATGTAATTATATGATTTTCCCTATATCATGTGGCACGATCTACTAAATGTCTGACATATGATATTGTGATCTTATATTTAATTATATCATGTGTGTGGTTTGTACTATATATTTCACCAGTACTATATTACCTAACCGGTTACACGCCGGATTCCTGTATTATACTAGTTAACATTCCAGTACTTATACTCTCCTGCTACTTACATATAAAGCGAGTGCCACAAATAAGGACCAAAGTGCCTCATGGACCTAAGTGCTCCAGAACTTACGATCTGGTGAAACCTCCTTTAGAAGTCCATGGAAAGGCCACCTCTTGACTCCTGAGTGTGAGCCACCCCTATACTTCAGTCTAGTACCTTATATATATTTGTATAACCTAACAATAATAATGTCAGGAGCGTGAGTTATTCGATCACTTCTCAATTCGAATAACAATACTGCATGTTAGAGTTCGGATGAGTTCTACTGGAAGTACGTGAAAATACACCTAAAGGGAGTGAGTAGGTGTAATGCTAATCACATGCGGAATAACAACAATCTATGCTAAATGATGCAAAACGGTCGAAATCGAAATCCCCATGAGAGGCTCGAGAACTTCTCCTCGTGTATTCCTCTAAATTATGAGTTGAAGTGCTCAATTGTTTTCTTGTTGAGATAAGTATAGACTGACAAGAGTGAATGATGAATGTAATGTAATGATGAATGTAAAGCAAGTAATAAGTAGAGTGTGCAAGTGAAGCAATAACACAAGTGTAAGCAATGTAAAGAGATAGAAATCAAGAGACAAGCAATCGCAAACATGAAAATTTTGTTTGAGGTTCGAGCCACGCTCTACGTCCCTGCCTTCACCATTATGAAGGATTTTACTATCCACAATAGGATCTTTCACAAAAGAATCTTACAACAAGAAATTACATGGTTTATATAAGATCAGAGTACACAACTCCACCACTCAATCTTCCACACAAGAGGCAACACAAAGTCAATGAGCTTTTACAAAGCTTTTGGTGATAATTAGATCACAAATACTCTCTTCTTTACAAATTCATATAGAGTAGATATAAATTGAAGCTCAAGAAGCTTGTGAGAGTATAAATTTAGTTGGAGAGCTGAAAAATATCAGTAGAAATAGCTTCGGAAATGAAAGCACTTGAAAATTAGAAACTTAAAAACTTGTTGAAACTTATCGCATGTTTGTATATTCTTTTATTGTAGACTGACTAAAAATCACTGAAGACAAGTCGGTAAAAGCAGAATCCAAACTCCAGACGCAAAGCTAGTCATCGCCACTAGCGTAACACTAAGACGCGAGAGTTGAAACCCGCGTCTCAATATTACTGCGAGGTCCAAGACGTGGAGCGCGAAAGCCGCATCTCAGCATTATTACGATACCAAGACGCAGAACTGGAAACCCGCATCTCTCAAGCACTACTTCAGTAGCAAGACGCAAGGCTCAAAACCTGCGTCTCGGTTATAGCTGCCCTCATTATTAGGTCAATTACTGCCCACGTAATGAGGAAATTAACCCCCATTATGGACTATTTTTAGGGGACACGTTTACCCCCTGAAACCTCTATAAATAGCCTAGGTTGCTATGGAAGAGGGGTCAAAAAATTCTTGGTAAGAAGAACTTCGGTTGTAAGCCGTAGAAGTACGAAGACCTCCAGCTAAAAAAAGAGAGAGCTCTACTCTTCGAACAACTTGCTACGTATAAGTTCGTCTTTGCCTACAATCTCTTTGAGATCCTTGGTGGATAGAAGCTGTGTTACTTCGTCCACTATCCAAAGAGAGGATTCCCAAAGGACCTGACGTTCACCGGTCAACATAAAATAAGATTTACTTTCCATCGCCACATCAAGAACCCGGCTTTAAATAAAGGAGAGATTTAAGCTTGAAATATCTCTCCTCTCTTGTAAGAGGATTATTAATCCGCTGTAATTTTCTTTACAATCAAACAAAGAAGTTGCTCCTCAATCTTCAATTTTCCCCCACCAAACAGTTATCTCAATCTTATTCCCATGACCTATATATATAGGCAACTCATAAACCCTGTTAGTTTAGCTTACCAGGTCATTTGGGAAAAGATTTGACCAAGAAAAAGCAAAAATGTCCACTAGAAAAATTAGAGAAAAGACAGATTTTGAAAACTAGCCGCTTTTTGTCAGAACTTTGGTCGACCAGCCGGTCCGATCGACAGTTCAATTTTGAACTAGCCAGTGGGCACGGTCGATCGGACTTCTGTCCAAAAAAAATTCTCAGAGGGGTCGGTCAACCGGCACCAAACAGAAACATTAGGTGTGCCTGTCAGTCGACCGACCGGTCGACCGTTAACCCCAGCTGTCGACCGGTCGGTCGACCGACTAACGTGCACAACCCCTAGCTAGAGGCTCGGTCGACCGCTCGGTCGACCGTTCTGGCCTATAAACCAATCAGGCCAAACATGTTTTCTGACTGTTTTTAAATATCAAAAATTTTTGAAATATTTTCTACTGGTTTTTAAGAGATACAACAATGTCTAGACAATGAAATACATGTTCTAAACATGATATAGAATTTTGAAAAAATTAGAAACATGTATCAAGTACCTAACATGCAAAATACCAATATGATAAAAACTTGTTTTTCAAAAACGTGTATTTTTGTGTGTGTGATTTCTTGAGCATCAAATCTATATTCTACATTTTTATATACTATTTTCTTACACGGTTCTTAGTGGCTACAAGTGTTTTCAAGCGGGCTTCTCCAATAGCGACGTTGAATGCTTTGAGCTCTAATCCTATACTTGAATACCTTTGAGTCTTTAATACCTTTCTTTAGAGAAAGAAAACTTATTGAATCTTCTTGAACCATAAAACACACTTAAACATTTGAACTTGATTAGTACTAAATAATCACATATGTTTTGTTATCATCAAAATAAGAAACCGATGATTGTAACTTTGGGCCAACAATCTCTCCCTTTTTGATGATGACAGAACATTTGAGTTGTCTAAAAATAAATGATAGGAAAGAGCCTGAAAAATCTCTTCCTCAAGTTATGTTATCTATCAAGTACAAGAAATTATTATGATAACAAATAGATTTAACAATGTAAGCAAGTCACATACATGCATAAATGAAGAATATATCAATTTAGAATAATATGTATAAATAGCCTACCATCATTCCATTCCTCCTTTCTCCAAAAACATTATGCAATGAATGAAAACAATGAATCATAGCATTGCATATAAACAAGGTAATGTAAATAGATATACATAAAGCTCATGATACCAAAACAAAGGATAAGTATCAAAATCATGAAAACCTATAAAAACTATAGATTATTCTCAAATACCTCTCCCTTTTTTGTCATGTATCAAAAAGGAGTAAAAGTATACAAAAAAATAAAAATACATGAAGCAAAAAGAGATACCAATAAAAATATATGTATATCAATTTAAAATACATGAAGCCGTATGAAACAAACATGAAGTAATTCAAAACTTATGAATTCATAATGTAAATATTTAACTCACCACAAATAACTGAAAATCTGTTATAATTTAATGGTTTAGCAAAAAAGTCTGCAAGTTGAAAATCGATAGAAACATAATCAATATCAATATCTCCTTTCTCATAGCGATCTCTAAGAAAGTGATATCTAATTTCTATATGCTTAGTCTTACCATGTTGATTTGAATTCTTAGTCATATGAATAGTACTAGTGTTATCACAAAATATTTTAATATGATTATAATGCAAATCATAGTCAAGGGGAGTATGTTTCATCTAAAGATCTTGTGCACAACAAGCCCCGGCCGCAACATACTCTGCCTCAACGGTTGAGAGGGTTACGAAATTTTGTTTCTTGGAAAAGCATAAAACTAGACAATTTCTTAAAAATTGACAAGTTTCACTAGTGCTCTTCCTCTCCACTCTACAACAAGCATAGTCAGCATCCGAAAACTCATCATTGAAAATTGTTCGGCCTTCGGATACTACAAGCTCATTCTAATAGTGCCCTTAAGATATCTAATAACGCATTTTACCGCAACCAAGTGGGACTCTTTAGGACAAGGTTGGAATCTAGCATATAGACAAACACTAAACATAATATCCAGCCTACTAGTCATCATATAAAGCAAATCAATCGTACTTCTATAGAGTTTAATGTCAATGTTTTTAGCTTGTTCATCCTTATCGAACTTTGTTGTGGTAGCCATGGGAGTCTTGTTTGTCTTTGCATCTTCAAACCCAAATTTCTTGATAAGCTCTCTTGTGTATTTGGCTTAGTGTATGAAAATTTCATCACTCCTTTACTTGATTTGGAGTCCAAGAAAGTAGTTGCGCTCTCCCATCATACTCTTTCTTCATGCATGATTTAAAATCCTTACAAAGCATTTCATTAGCAGATCCAAAAATGATATCATCAACATAAATTTGCACAATAAGGATATCATTATCTACATACTCTGTAAATAATGTAGTGTCAACTTCACCTTTCAAAATACCATTTGAAATAAGAAAAGTAGAAAGGCTTTCACATGAAGCTCTTAGAGTTTGTTTTAAACCATATAAAGACTTTTCAAGTTTAAAAACAAAATCCGGATGTGTAGGATCAACAAACCCAGGAGTTGTTCAACATACATCTTCTCTTCGATAAAATCATTTAAAAATGTACTTTTAACATCCATTTGAAAAAATTTAAAATCTTTGAAAGAAGCATAAGCAAGTGTCATCCGCATGGCTTTAAGCCGTGCTACGGATGTAAAGGTTTCCTAAAAGGGCCCGTTTGGTTATGGGTGGAAGTGAGGAAGTAAGGAAGTGGTATTAGTTCCCTTTGGAACTTGAGAATTGGTTAGTAAGTTTTCTAGTGTTTGGATGTTGTTGGGAAGTGTGGTTTGGAAAATGTTATGTCTTTTCCGATGTTTGGATGGTAATGGAAAGTGGAAGTGGAAAAATTGACCATAAAGTTGACCGCAAAATAATATTAAAATAAAAATTAATTAAGAAAATAAGAAAATGGATTGTAATTAGAATGCAAGTGAGATTTACATGACCAAAAAATTAACTGTTTTATATCACAACTTATTATAAATGAGATTTACATGACCACAAAATTAACTGTAACACTCTGGAAGTGAGGAAATGGTTGTGTAAAAGAGAGAAGAAAAAAGGAAAAGGGGTTTTCTTATTTTCCTTTTCTGGTGTTTGGATAGATAGGGAAGTGAGCAATTATACTTCCCCATTTCCTTACTTCCGCCCACTTCCTTGCAACCAAACACATCCAAAATCGATACCTTTGATTTAGGTGTAACCTTGGGCTAATAACCTAGCTTTATTCCTAATAACATTTCCCGACTCATTCAACTTATTCCTAAGAATCCATTTAGTACTAATGATTGGTCTATCATGGGGTCTAGGAACAAGTTGTCAAACTTGGTTGCGTTCAAATTGATTGAGCTCTTCTTGCATTGCAAGCAACCAATATGAGTCGCTCTCAGCTTTGAGGATGTTCTTGAGCTCTATATGAGAAATAAACGCAAAATGGCCACAAATATATTGGAGTTTAGAGCGAGTAGTTACCCCTTGGATACATAACCTATGACGAGGTCCTTGGGATGATTTGTAGCATATCTCTAATCCTTTGGAAGTGGTTGTGTTGGTTCTACTTCAACATCTTGAACTTCATTATATTCTTCATCATTTGGCTTGTTTTCTTGTATTAGCGAGTTCTTCAAGGATATTTTCTTCATGTCTTCACCTAAGAAATCAATTTTTCCAACATTCTTCACAAACATTAGATTTCTCAAACATGACATGCATAGACTCTTCAATAGTCAAAGTAGACTTATTGAAGACTCTAGAGGCTTTGCTGGTGTTTGAATATCTAACAAATATAGCTTCATATGATTTGACATCAAATTTGCCTAAATTATCTTTCATGTTCAAAACAAAACATTTACAATCAAAAACTCTAAAATATGAAATAATTGAATTTCTCAAAAAGTAAATCTCAAATGGAGTTTTGGAAGTATTTTTGTAAAAACAAACTCTATTTGATATGTAACATAAAGTGTTTACAATCTCGGCCCATAAATTTTGAAGGAGTCCGTATTCACTAATCATTATCCTAGTGACCTCTCGAAGAGAGCAATTCTTTCTTTCAACAATTTCATTTTGTTGTGGAGTTTTAAGGCGAGATAGTTCATGTTTAAATTCATTTTCTTTACAATAAGTGATAAAGGAATGGTTACTGAATTCACCACCTCTATCACTCTTTATGCGCAAAATCAATTTTTTTCTTTTTCAACTCTTTTTTCTAAAACATGAAAATGCGAAAAAGCTTCATTTTTTGTGTTCCAAAAAGAAACCCATGTAAATATAGAAAATCATCAATAAGAACAAAAATAAAATGATTACCACTAAGACTTTAAGTTTTAGTTGGACCAAACAAATCCACGTGGATCAACTATAATAGTCTAGATGTTATGATATCCTTGATTACTTTGAAAGAGGACTTGGTTCGTTTCCCAAGTTGGCACGCATCATAAATGCGGTCCTTTTCAAACTTCAAGTAAGAAATACCCTTCACCGATTCCTTAGAATTGATTCTAAATAGATGGTCAAATGAAATATGACCTAGTCTCCTATGCCATAACCAAGAAGATTCATTAAAATTATTTAAACATGAAGCATTGCAATGCAAATTTAACATACAACTATATAAATATTATTTTTATGAAACTTGTAAAGAACACAAATATTTGTTTTCTTATCTAAAATATCGCAAGTAGAATCATCAAAAATAACTTTAAAAGTTTTATCACAAAGTTGGCTAATGCTCAAGAGATTATACTTGAGACCTTCAACCAAAATAACATTTTCTATTAAAGGTGATGAGCCAATTTGGATATTATCTATACCAGTGATTTTGCTCTTTGAATCATATCCGAGGGTGACGGCGCCACCTTCATGATACCTTAATAGAGTTGCAAAGTTATTGATATCCCAAGTCATGTGCCTTGAGCAACCGCTGTAACCCCCTGATCCCTGATGTACGTATCACCGTATCGGTACGCGATACGATGTATAAAATTGATTTGACCTCTGTAGTAGTCTGATTGAGCTGATGTCAGTTTCAAAAATTATTTTCTAATATTTAGAATTTTCAGGATTTTCTGAAATTTTTCTGGATTATTTTGGAAAATCTTCGTAGTCGGTGTCGACCGATACGATAATCGGCTTTACGATTTTTATTTCACAAACGGAGTAGAATGTTGAGAATCCGCTTTCACTATGTGTATTAGAATCGTATTATCTACGTTAGGGTATATTTTGAAAAATTTTCTGAATTTATCAAAAATCCGGCCAAAATGGTGTCGCCCAGTATCGGTGAGACACTCCGGAATTTTTAATTTGCAAACCGTATTGAATTTCTTCAAACCGTTTTTATATTATCTCTCAAGATAATATTCTCTATTTTCTGTAATTTTTGGGAACTGTTCGGGACTAGTCGAAGTTTGGACTAAATTAAATAATATTAATTTAATTAATTAACTCTATTCTTAATCTTTCTTTTTCTTTCCTCTTCTTCCCTTCTCTGGAAATTTCCCACCGACAATCCCCACCGCCTTTTCTCTCTCCCCTAATTTAAAAACCCTCTCTCTCTTTTCTCTTAACAATCTCTCTCTCCTTCGCTCTCTCTCTCTCTCTCTCTCCCTCTCTCTCGTTCTCAGACCCGCCGCCGGCCTGGCGGGGCGGAGCCGCCGTTAGCCCTTGCCCCCTCTCCTTTCTCTCTCTCTGACTCGCTCTCTTTCCCTCTCTCCACCTCTCTCCCTCACTCTGAGCGCGACCCCAGATCGTCGCCGCCGGCCCAAGCGCCGTCGCCGGCCGGGCAACCGCCGGCGAGGCGGCTAGGCCTGGCCGCCGCCCCTGCCCCCTCTCAATCTCTTTCTTTATCTCTCTCTATCTCTCTCTTTCCCCCTCTCTGTGGGACCACCGCCGGCGGCTAGGCCCGCCGCCGGCGGGTCTCACTGGTCGCCGGCCAGCCTGCTGGCTTTGGGTTCGGGTATGAACCCGAACCCGACCCAGTAACCCTATTGGGTTCAGTGGTAAACCCAATAAACCCCCAAACCCGACCCGTGAACCCGTTAACCCATTACCCATGAACTTAAGTTAATTGGGTATGGGTTGTGGATCTGGACCCGACCCGTTATGAGCCCAAACCCGCACCCAAACCCAATAAAGGTACTTTTTCAGAAAACCCCCTGTTACATTTCAGTATTTGCATTTGAAATATTGTTATTTACATATTTAACACATCTCTGTTACTTTTAGTATTCGGGCGGTATCTGGAGCATCGGACTCCGATTTGGACGGTTCTGGATCCGTTGCGATCGTGGGAAAGAGAGCTACCTTCCCATGGCTAGTTTGTGAGTGTTTTCATTTTATAAATTATATTTATTTATGTTACATTGAGTATATACGTAAGAGATGAGTGTATCTATTTCCCGTGGTGTAGTTACATTTCTCACATCACTTGCCATTGTGACTTCGTTAATGCTACGTGTATACTATCACTATGACACAGTCACCATACAGACCCACCACTACACTCGACCAGTGATCTCATGTCAACCTCTGATACACTCCACAGGATACTGTCATTTCATGTTCATGACCTCTGTTCCATGGATACGCGATTGATATGTCATGTGCTAGGATCACCGTCCATAGACAGTCTAAGGCACTGAACGCACTAGACACCAGCACTGTTATTGCCTGTTCTGAAATCACTGATATACGGATACACTGACACTACTATTGCGTGTTATGGAGATATTGCTACACGGATACCTTGTACACTAGTAGTGGGACACGGTTACACCAATCCACTGGCTACGCATATTTCATACATTGATATCATCGTTACATGGATGCTCGGTACTTAGTTATGCCATGTTTACACATCACGACTCCACTTGACACTAGTATTGCATGTTCATGAAGCACTGTGATATATATATTCACCAGTATACATGCATGGCTTGTGTTTATATTCTTGTCATATAGATCACCGTACATATTCCATGCATTATTGTTCATTGTTATCCCCGTATTCCCGTTATATGATTGTTGCCCGTCACTGATATTGTTATTCCTGTTACTGGACATGCGTGCTGTTGATATGCGATGTGTGGAACTAAGAGCCACGTGGATCCAAGCCACAGGGGCCACCTCTAGAATTCCACATCTATTGTTCTCGTTTCCCGTTATATTGTTCCCGTTTCCCGTTATATTGTTCTATGCTATCAACAGAGCTCAGGTCATGTTATCCTGTTACCCGTATCATGTACTGTAATTATTCTTGTTACATTATATACTTGACATATCAAATCATAAAGCTAACTTGGGTATGGGGGAGACTTGACGGTTGATTAGATCTTATCGGGTGATGTACTGGATCCATATTGTTCTCCCACTGCAGGGGATGGTAGTGCTACCTACCGATTGTATAACTCCATGAGCTCCCGTTACTTGATTCATGCTCCCCTCTTAGCGGAGGGCCCTGATCTCAGCAGTCAGGGGTTTGTTTAAGGCTGTGATCCCGGGTATGCACGAGATAC
Organism: Agave tequilana; assembly: GCA_038442645.1. NCBI lineage: Eukaryota > Viridiplantae > Streptophyta > Magnoliopsida > Asparagales > Asparagaceae > Agave > Agave tequilana. The sequence continues at coordinate 8,898 of JAVJIF010025749.1, read as the reverse complement.
ACCTACCCGATAAGAACTCCTCGACCATGGGTTTCCAATTAACATAATAAAACAATATACACAATAGTAACGTCGAGAACACTTGTTATTTGGTCACTCTCTCGTTTGGATAATGGTACCCGTAGGCCATGTCCGGATGGGTTCGACTTGAGCGCGGGCTCCAGTATGAACTACCGTGGTATGGGATACTGGAAGAGATTGATTAAAATACCATGTGGTACTGATTGCTACTATTGTATAAATAACATGACTTGCCTGATACATATCTACTATTGTTTAGATGTACTTGTTACTGTTCCTGATCATTTATCCGCTATCATGTTACATGTAAGCATTGTTACTTTACCTGTTTCATGCTATACTTTATGAGGTGGCGTACTACTCATGTACATGTATACTTTACATTGCTTATATTCTGTTTTGCATTGTCTATATGTTGCCTAGGCACAACACAGTAGGATGATTATGTTGCATACTTCATCTACATGTTCATTTTCATCACGTCACCACTAACATGGTCATTTCTATCACATCACCACTACACAACACTATTTATTATATCAACTGGATACGACTATAGCCATGACCTGATGATAACCGGCTAGGTAGTGATGGTATTAAAAGACTGACATGATTATATATTTCTACTGCTTATGATATACTTATTATATGGTATCACTAGACAACATCATGTATTATATATTAGTATCGTGCTTGTATTACTATTGTATATATTACTGCCTCCTTCATTTACCACTCACTAGGTCGCTTTCTGACGACCCTGGGTCTGCGTGCCCAGATTGGAGATTCGAGATATCATACTGTCAGATATGCCATTGGATTCACATAGGGGACTTGTCACTCATACGATTCATAGGTATCTTGATTCTTTTGTCATATTTCCTTATCTGTCCATGTGTCTTTAGCTATCATGCTCACTGATCTTTTCTGCAGGTATTCTTGTACTTATTTAATGCTGGAACTCTTGTGTATATGGAGGCTATTTCCTGTACTGAGGCTTAACGTACGCGCGAGGTGTTTTCACTCTGCGTATGTACGTCGCCATACGTCCCCGTACCTGCAGGATCGGGGCGTTACAACCGCTATCAAGGTACCCCCGCTTCCTACGTCTTGAAAGCTTGATGCGTACCTATATCAAGTAAAAAAGTTATTGATTTGGTACCCATATTTTCTTAGATCCTATAGTGTTAGTTCTTCGAACTCAAATATAATCATTTGAAGCATTAATGTGATCATAATAAAACTTAGCTAGGTGACTCTTCCGGCCACAATAGGTGCAACTATAAACTCTATCATACATAAATACATGATGTGTACGTGTATGACGAGCATGCGAAGTATAAGCACGCTTAGTGTGTGTGTGTCATGTTTAGCGTGTTGCGTCGTGAGCATGTTGTGCTTGAGAAGTATAAGCATGTGTAGCATGAGAAACATGAACATGTTTCCTTGGGTGTGTCTCTTTGGAAACATGGCCTCTAATCTAGCCTTATCAAATTCACATTTTTTAAACATTTGCCAAAGTGTTAACTTTGATTTTTAAATTAGAAATTTCTTTTTCATCAGTTAAAATTTTTTTGTCTTTACAAGAAACTTGTGTGCCTCAAAATCTTTTTATGTAGTAAGAAGTGCAGAAGAAAACATCTTTTTTTTTGAAAGAATAACAACTTGATTTTGAAGAATTTAATTTTCCTTTTCATTTTCAAATATTTCTTCTTAAGAAAATCATAGCCGTTAGACAATTCTTCAAAAGCCTCACTCAATTCATCCATAGTTAATTCACATTCATTAAGTGAAGGCTCGGATGTTATCTTGGGGTGTTGTCATTTGCCATGAAACACATGTTTGTCGTATCCACCTCTTTTTCGGATTCACTCTCTAAATCTCATGTAGCCTTCAAGGTGTTCTTTTCGTAGGGCTTCTTGGAGGTTATACGCTTGCTTTTGTTCTCCGGGTACTCGGCAATGACATGTCTGGGTTTTCGGCAATTGAAGCAAATGATCGTCTTGTTCTTCTTCCCTTGCCATTGTCTTCTAAACTTGGCCTTATTACATCCTCCTTGCATTTTTCACTAGGAGGGAGAAGTCTTCATCATCTTCTTTTTCTTCATCAACATCGGAGATGGTGGGAGTAGACTTGAAGACAATCATCTTCTTCTTTTGTGGTGCCATCTCTTTCTTGCCTTCTCTGCGTCGCATGAGTTTAAGGTTACCGATGTTGGCCCAAAGGCCCATCACTCTAGTTTTGATGATGATCAACTCATGAAGTTATAGTACTAATGATCTTGTGTTTAATTAGTGACAGAATTTGTTATCAAGATCTTAGTAGGTGTGGAGCTTCAACAAAGGATTTAAAGGTCAAGTTTTGGAGCTAGCACCGGTTGATTCACGAGCCTATGCATCAAGACCACATCAAGAGTTGAGCTCGTTGGATCGTGTTTGGACCAAGTCTAGAAGATGAGAAGGCTTCAAGTGAAGACTTCAAGAAGATGAAGACTTGAGTCTAGGTTTGTCTTATAAGATTTTGTTTTTAGTTAAAATGTAAAGGATAGAATAGTTGGTGGATGCTCAAGTATATATCACACACACACTCTTGATTTAGTTGTCTTTTCATAAAAGAATTTTCAGATTTAGAAAAGACTTTCATTTTGGAAAATACTTTTTGGTTTTTGGAATTTCTTATATGCATGTCTTTTATCCAAAACCAATTTTAGAGCTTAATGTCAAAAACATAGATATCTTATTTGTGTAGTGGATCATATCCATACACACTATGCTTTAATGAATTCAAAATATCTTGTTTTTGTATCATGAAGAAGTTTGGAAAACAAGTTTTAGAAAAATACAAGTTTTCTATTAAGCCAATATTTCCAACTTACAAAAATAGTCCAAATCTTTATAAACATGCCTTGATTTTGTGCAAGCATGTTTGTTTATCAAAGTATATTGGTAAAACTATTTTTGTAGATTTTCTGTGATTTTATGAGATTTTATTTGAACCAAAAAGACCAAGTTTTAACTCCCTTAGTTTTCTGATCTGGCTGTAGCCGGTCGACCGACCCGGTCGACCGACCCGGTCGACCGACGTGCACAGACGTGCACGCCAGTTCTGCAGGATGGTCGGCCGACCGATCGGGTCGACCGTCCAGAGAGCTCTGCTCTCTGGAAAGGCCCCGGGCGGCCGGGCGGCCGACCGGACAGAGAGATTGCTCTCTGTATCCTGGATCAGCCGACCGCGCGGTCGACCGGTAGCTCCAACGGTCAGAAATTTGACCGTTGGCGGTCGACCGGACGGCCGACCGTTAGGCCTGACAGATCCCCAACGGCTAGTTTTTCTAACCCTATAAATTTGGGGTTTAGGCATTGTTTTTCACCAAGATTTTCAAGTGGGTTTTCACCAGTTTTTCCTGAACTATTTAGAGGTTTTCCTCCACTTGATTTAGAGCAAATATTTTCAATCAAAAGGGGAGTTTTATTAAGAGTGTTTGAAAGAGATTTCTTTGAGTTTTCCTCCACCATCTCTTTCCTTGTTTCTCACACAAACACTTGAGCTTTTCCATTGCTATTCATCTCATAGGAGTGTTGTAGTGAGATAGTTTTTAGGTGATCAAAGTGTTGTGATCACCAAAGACTTGTTCTTTGTATCTTGAGGAGGCGGACGTGTGTGTCCGCAGTGTTTCGAGTTCGGGTACGAACTTGTTATTTGAGGTGCGGCCTCGGCGAGCTTGTGGGGCGTGCGGTGTGTACGGACTAGGGAGTCCGAGAGTTGTAGGTGTTGCGCACCAGGTGATCCAGTGGGATCGATTATAGTGGAAATCCTTCATGTGTCGAAGGCGGGGATGTAGAGCAAGGGTGCTCGAACCTCGAAACAAATCCCTTGTGTTTGCGATTGCTCACTCTCTCTCTTTGTCTCTTTTATATCTTGCATGCTTCTATTGTGTTTATCTTTACATGCTTGATATATATTGTGCGCTTATTTGATATACTTGCTTGGGATTGTTTGCTAACACTTATATTCAACCAAGAGAGCCAACGCGGCACCTCAACCCTTATCAAGGGGAATCTAGAGGAGTTTGTCCAGAGCCATTCACGGGGAATTCGGCAGCACTCTTGTGTTATACGTGGTGTTTAGTTTAAATAGCTTGTTTAGGTCATAATAGTTTTTACTTCCGCATTATTTGGCATTAAGTGACCATTAGATTAGCCATCACCTATTCACCCCCCTCTAGGTGAACTTACAATTGGTATCAGAGCTTGGTACTCTGATTTGGGTCTTACAACCTAGAGTTAAAGATCCTCATTTTTAGACTAATCACGTATTTTTGTACACACACCATGAATTTCATGTCACCACCCACCTTTGACATTCTTAACATCCCTATATGGAAGGTTAAGATGTCCTTGTACCTCAAAGCCCTAGGCATTCATGTTTACCTTGCCATCACTAATGATTATTGTTTAAATGGTAAGAATTTTGAGGCTAATGCAAAAGCCCTTCATGCTTTAAAGTCTACCCTTAATGATGATTATTATCTAGGGTTTCTAATATATTGATTCGGTTTTTGTAGCTTGGAACATCATCACCTCCCTTGGCGAAAAGGATCTATATTATGCCGGGAGCGATTCGGATATTGGAAGCAACACCTCCAACAAGTGCTATATGGTCCAAGGGGATAACCCCTTGAGGTAACTACCGAATCCGAGGTAGATGAAAATGATATGTCATATGATGAGTTTTAGCACTTTTTGTCAACTATTGCTTGAAAAATATGACATGATTAAGAAAGAAAATAAAAATTTGAAAAAGAATATTAATTGCATGCATAAAGAACATGATCATTTAGGAATAATATTGCATGTTTAGAAAAAGAAAATAATGATTTGAAAGATGAAAATATTTCCTTGATGTCTAAATTGAACGATTGTGTGAAGGAAATATGATTTTGAAAAATGAAATTATTTGGTGGAAAAACAAACGGAAGTTGCTTTTCAAGAAAACAACTCTTAAAAAGAAAATTGTTTGAAAAAAAAAAGAAAAAGAAAATGTTTCTAAAAAGAAGAAAATTGTTTCTCATTCTCATCATGCTTTACATGCTACTATTAATGAAAATGAGATAATCTTTTAAAAAATAAAATAAATTGTTTGAGCTCTACTTTGAGCACATGTGCAATTAACCACACTAGATTGAGTCTATGTTTTCAAAGAAACAAGCTCCACATTCTCATGCACATCATCATGCATTTGCTTATGTTGCACGCCACGATCATACACATACACATAAGCATCATAAGGTGTACAAGTGTACACATTGTGGCCGCAAAGGCCATTTAGCAAAATTTTGCTTTGATAAGTTGCATGTTTTAAATTTTGCTAAAAATAAAAATGTTTGGGTGCCTTATAAGACTAACCCTCAAGGACCCACAAGAAAATGGGTACCAAAGTCCCCACCTTTTGTATATGATGTAGGTGAGGGCTCTCACATGTAGGGGTGGCCAACGGGACGAATCAGGTTGATTCCTCCCGTCTGGCAAACGAATCCATGACGAGACGGGTTGGACCCGTCTCGTCACGGGTTAAACGGACGGGTTGAAAACCCGGGCAACGAATCGGGTCTCCTGACCCGATTCGTTACCGGATTCGGCGAGACGGGTTTGGACCCGTCTCGCCTATTTTAAATTTTTTTAATTCGATAATTCATAAATTTTAAAATTTAAAGTTAAAAAGAAAATAGGAAAAAAATAGGAAAAAAAGAGGAAAAAATTTTAAAAAAATTCTAAAATTATAAAAAAAATATAATTGATTTTCACTAATTAAAAGTTTTTTGTAAGGCAAATTATTTTATAATATGAAAAAATCATATACAATGTACATAAAACTCATCTCGTATAATATACATAATAAAACTCTGGTGCTCATCTCATACAATGTATATAAAAAACTCTGGTGGTTCTCTACTCGTCATCCTCGTCCTGTTCAAATTCTTCATCCAAAATAGTTTTTTCTTGTGTGCGTCTTTCTGCATCGAACCAGTCCTTTAAGCAAACCGCCATCTCCAAGTGTTTCGGCGTCAGCCTGCTCCTCCAGGGTGTCAAAACTCTACCACTGCAGCAGAAAATGCGCTCTCGGACGCTACTGTAGAGGCCGGAGGTGTTAGTATATCTCGGGCCATGGTAGAAAGAACAGGAAATTGTTTTCTTTGTTCTTTCCACCATGACAAAACATCAAATGTTTCCCATGGTTCATCATCATTTTCATTTATTTCGGCAGGCATTGTGTTCAAATATAAATTAAGTTCATCAAATGAACCTGCTCCTGAAGAGTGTTTCTTTCTAGTATTAGATGAAAGTATACTTTTAAAATTAGATAATCTTTTACCTAGACTACTAGAAGAAGTTTGCGATGGTGTAGGTGACCTAAATTCAGAAGAAGAAGAAGGTGAAATAACTCATCTCTGTACAATGAGTACATTTCTTCTAAAAGAGATCTAATTTCTAAAAGTAATTTATCTATATCTTGTTCATAATTTAAACATAAAATAAAATTGGATAATAAAAGTTTTAAATTATCTATTTAATTCTAGGATCCATAATTGCAGCTAAGTAAAATAAAAAGGTATATTTTCAAAATATTTTCGAAATTTTCTTCCATATCATGTATAGCCTCTTCAAGACTATCATCGTCTCTATATGCAGCAAATACTTGAGCAATTTCATTAAGATTATAAAAAACTAAGTTACATGTGGGATAATACGTACCAGAAAGTGCTTTTGTGGCAGTGTCAAATTTTTCTAGAAAAGTACAAAAATTTTCATATAATTTCCACTCTTCTTCGCTAATATAAAGAGATGAACATTCAATTATTGTAAAAAATTGAATTGCTTGTTTAAAAGGAAGACAATCTTTAATCATATAGTAGCTTGAATTCTAACGAGTTTTCACATCTGCTCGGAGCAGTTTTTCCTTTAGTCCACATTGTCGGCAATAACCTTTAAAAGATTGTCTCCTAGGTCCACTGTGTTTTATAGTAAAATAATTTCTTAACTTTATAAATATATTTGTCTAACAGTTTTAGACCATCTTGTACACATAAATTCAATATATGACAAACACATCTAACATGAAAAAGTTTACCGTTTAAAATCGGATTTAATACCGTTTTCAATTGTCTTATTGAAGCAGTATTTTCACTTGCATTATCAAAAGAAATAGAAAATATTTTATTTTCTATACCATAATTTCTACAAGTAAGAAAAATTGAATTTGCTACATTTGTAGCAGAATGTTTCTCAGAAAATTTAGAAAATGATAAAATATTTTTTGTAAAATCCAATTATCATCAATAAAGTGAGCAGTAACACATAAATAATGAATAAGATTAAGAGCTTCCCATATATCGGAAGTTAATGAAATTTTTCTAGCATCACTAGTAAAAAGAGCCTTCAAAATATTTTTTCTATTTACAAATAAATCTTCAATTTCTCTAGTTATACTTTGTCTGCTAATTCTCTTATAATCAGGAGCAAAAACAGATTTAAGATAATCAACTAATGCATCTGATTCAGTAAAAGAAAATGGAGTTCTGCTCGAACAATAAATTCAGCACTTATGTTTATTTACTTCAGGCTTATATCTCCAAGTGGAGAGTGTGCCTGAATCAGCTAATATTTGTGCTTGTTGTGGTGGTAAATCGTGACTTTTAGCATGCTTTTTTTCATAGTGTTTATTAAGAACACCTGTACCGTATCCTTCTTTATGATCAATAGTTGATGACAGTACTTACATTCTGCCTTTCTTCTACCTCAACAATTTTTTCTACGAAATGGTTCCACACTGCAGAAGTTTTGGCTCTTACTTTAGTGGTTTGCTTGTGCTTGTGCTAGTTGGTTCAGGTTGTTGTGTTTCTGGAACTATAGTATCATGCTGTGTTGGTTGTGTATCGTGTTATTCTTGTGTTTCAGTAAAAAAGGAGCTAGAGATTGTGCGTGCATTGGTGATGTTGACATTAAAAGTTGAGAATATGAGGAATATTGAGGAGGGAAGGAAATAGAATGCCGACCTGTACCACTATCACTGGCATATGCAGCATGTGTATATGGTGCAAAACCACTGTAGTCAAATACATAACTTGACGAACTGTGATAGGGAGCAAATGCGAATGTTGGTGGAGCATAGCTGTATGGTGGGTAAGCGGTATATGCTGACGATGAGCTACCGCCAACATCGGTGTAAGGTGCAGCAGTTGACGGATTGTGTGTTGATGAAGAGCTACCACCGGCTTCGGATGAGGAACCGCCAGTACTGCAGTTGGGCTCCATTAGACTAGACTGAAAGCTGGTAGAGATTTGTAATTGTAAGAGAATAAGAGTGAATTAGAGGATGAAAATAGAAGAGAGAGAGTTGAGATGAAGTGAGATGAAAATGAATGAGGGTAGAGGGTATTTATAGAGGATTAGAGGTTAGGGTAAAAAAAAAAAAATTTAATGGGCCAACGGCTCATTTTTGAGCCGTTGGGGTGAAAAAAGAGGGTGCCATGTGGCACCCTCTTTTTTCACCCCAACGGCTCTTTTTTGAGCCGTTGAGGGTTTAAAACAAAAAAATTTTTAATATAGGGGGCGCAAAATAATTTCCCCTCTAACGTTCTTATAAAATTATTGGACTAAAAAAAATAATAATAAGAAGGGGGGTCGGGGAAATTTTCCCCGACCCGATTCGTCCTGTGATTCGTCACGGGACGAATCGAATTCGTCCCGTGACGACGGGACGGGTCAACCCGTTTGGACCCGCCCCTAAACGGGGCGGTACGGGTTGACCCGTGACCCGTACTGTGCGACTCCGACGAGTCGCACAGTACGGGGCGGGGCGGGTCGACGCGGGTCGACC